>RPOG01002398.1:66091-94994 GCA_008086565.1 Thalassoma bifasciatum
TGATCAAAGAGTCTGTAATACCACATGGGAAAAAGTGAACACATCTGGAGCTGATGTAATTACACAAACATTAATGCCTTCAAATAAAATGTTATGAATATGGTTTTCCTTTATTACTACAACCATGGGTGTGCTGATTAAGTCAACAAGTTATGGCAGTAGCTGCATCATCACTGTGCACAAAGCTGCAGCCAAAGAGTGTGTAGTCACAGTTAGGCAGTAGATTAATTAGTCATTTTGCCACCATGCTGCTTTGACAGCTTGGCTCATAAACAGGACACTGTGGTGCTGCCAGTTGGTTTTCATTTTCTCCTCCTTGAAGCTCTCTCACAAGACGTATTAAAACCACCCGCCTCTCCTCCTGCTCTTCTACTTTAATCAGTTTTTTTGCTGACTCTCTCTGCAAAACACCTGCCAAAGCCAAAAAGTCTTTTTTTTTCCAGAGTTCAAATGAAAGGAAGGCTATAAAAACTGTTTTCTTCCCCTCTGTGTTTTCTTCACCTGTCCTACTCTCTGTAGCTGTACTGGCCGGCCAGTCCAGACCGTGTCCAAGAATGTCTCATGGCTGGGAAGGATCCAGAGGTGACACAACAAACACACGCAAACATACAAACACACACACAAACATTGCATAAGTAAAGCAGTGTGTATGAGTGCTGTGCTGTACCATGAAGCTAAGTAATCCGTTTGGAAGGAACATGGGGGAAGGAAGTATGTTAACTCAGGATCTGTCACAGATACGGATCAGTGGCTCACAGGTCAGGTCCTATCAGCTGTTTTCATCCCGTCCACACTGCCTGCAGAAATGTTACACTGGAGAGTTGTGCAACAATGAGACAAGACAGCGACAACAATCTGGAGCGGAACTATAGTTAAATGAATCTGATTCATTTAGAAACAATAAACAAAAGAAAGAATTGTGATCGTTCAACGATACTAAAGTGCAGTTTACCTTGTAGAAAATGTGATGCTCATCAAGTATTCATGTATTTATGTATGAAGGCACCTAGTTCTCTCTGAAACTTGCAGACACACCAGCATCTTGTTGTCTTGGTGAAACTCTCACAGCTTTAGTAATAGTGGATCAAATCTCATAGAAACAACATGGTCTTGTTATTTAACCCTTGAAAGCCAAACGTATCATTTTTGATACATGAGTTCAAAAACCTCTGTCTCATCAAAATGATAAATAGTTTCTTTAAAAACCTGTTAAAAATATATTCTACCACCTTGAGGATTATCATATCACTACAGTCAGCTGAAGTTGTATTTTGGCCCTTTTTCAAAATGTCTGCTCTCATGAAATCATCCTCTCACATATTTTCAGGACAGTCATTGCTTGATTTTAAAGAAGTCGCGGCAAGAATAACATCGAAATTGTTACTCTTCTTTAAAATATGTGTTTTCTGCATGAAATGAAGGCATATTTAGTAAGAAACTTTCATAAGAAAGTTAGCAAAACCGCCCAGTGTGTCAAATGTGATACAAGAAATATATCATGAATGAAAATGATAAAGCAATATTTTTTTTGTGTGTTTTTTTTTTAAAAAGGGTTAATAAACATCTCCGTTCCAAAAAAATGGAATTTTCAGACTATTTTTTTGATGGCTCAGGCTTTACAGGGTTGATGATTATTTTCCACAGAATTTAACCAGGATTAAGTAATTAATACACAGCTTCCTGATCGTAAAACACACTGCACTTCAACTGTTTTTCACATTCTTTCTCTTTTTCACGTTTGATTCTCTGTCTACCTCCGTCCAGTTGGAGTGTGCCAACTTCCTGCGGGTCATGCAGCCGTACAATCAGACTCACCTCTACATCTGTGGCACTGGAGCCTTCAACCCTCGCTGTGCTTTCATAGCCACCAGCATATTCCAGCAGGTATTACACTTAATTTGTGCACATTCAGATTTCCCTTCATTGCCAGTGAAAAACAAGTACAACTTTACAGTGGAAATCTACACATTTAGATGAAGTAGACCACCACTAAGAATCGTTTTACAACCCGTATTCCAATGGGTTACGTTGTGTAAAACCTACATAAAAACAGAAAGCAATGCATTGCAAATCCTGTTTAACTTATGCCCAAATTAATACACTACAAAGACAAGATGTTTTTTGTTAAAGCTGGTTTATTGTTGTTTTTGCAAATGTTCACTCATTTTGAATTTGATGCCGGCAACACGTTCTTAAAAAGCTGAGACAGGGTCAACAAAATACAGAGAAAGTTGTTGAATGCTGAACAAACAGCTGTTTGGATCATTCCACAGGTGAATAGGTACATTGGAAACAGGTGAGTGTCATGATTGGGTATAAAAGGAGCATCCCCAAAAGGGACAGCCATTCACAATCAAGGACAGGGCCATGTTCATCACTTAGTCAACAACTGCGTGAGCAAATAGTCCTACGGTTTAAGAACAATGTACAATTGAAAAGAAATTAACGAATTCATCATTGACAGTCCATAACATCATCCAAAGATGAGAATCTCGAGCAGCAAGGCCCAAAACCAACATTGAATGCCTGTGACCTTTGACCCCTCAAGTGGCACTGCATTAAAAACACACATCATTGTGGAAGGGATCTTAGCACATGGGCTCAGGAACACTTCAGAAAACCATTGTCAATTAACACAGTTCATTACTACATCTACAAGTGACAGTTCAAACTCTACCATGTAAAGACAAAGCCTTACATCAACAACGTACAGCCCTGGTCCCGAGCTCATCTGAGATGGACTGACCCAAAGTGGCGAAGTCTGCTGTGGTCTGGCTAAAAATATTATTATCATTATGCTTTTTGATGTATCGAGTGTCAGCAATGGGCTTCAGAACTCAAGTACATCCATGTTTGATACAGTCTGTGGTTAAAACCGCACAACTACGAGTAGGTTTCCACTTACTCTCACTTACACACACACACACACACACACACACACACACACACAGAGGAACAGAGCAACTAAGGCAATTTAGAACCATTAACCTATTTCTGACAAAAAGGTAACCCACATGTGTCGACGTTTTGAGAAATGACCACCTCATCAGAGAAGAGTAAAGGAGACACACTTGGGCTCTAGAGTTACATTTACATTACTTTTGACTTAAAAACGTCAAATAAAAAATTCTCCAGTGTCCCCCAGAGTGAGGCCTCAATGACAAAAGGTACACTGTATATATTACAGACAGATGGCACAGGCACTGGCCCGGGTGGATATATGGGTATGGGGGCAGACACCACACCTGATATTCCAGCTGCAGATAGGCCTGGGGATAGGGGCTGTGACTGGGGGCCAGGACACACACACACACACAGGATGGTGAATGATGAGGAAAACAAGTGTGTTCTGCATTTTCAACATGCCAACAATGGTCAGCTTTATTAGATTTACTTACAACACAAATTCCAAGATGGGACATTGTGTAGAAAGCAAATAAAATCAGAATATGATTTGCAAATCTTGTTAATACACTACGAAGACGAGATCATTATTATTCAAACTGATTAACTTTGTTGTTTTGCAAATATTCACTCATTTTGAATTTGATGCCTACAACACGTTTCAAAAAGCTGGAACAGGTTCATGTTTCCCACTGTGTTACATCACTTTTCCTTTAACAAAACTCAATGAGTGTTTGTGAACTGAGGACACTAATTGTTGAAGCTTTGGAGCTGGAATTCTTTCACATTCTTGTTTGATGGACAACTTCAGTTGCTTAACAGTTTAGGCTCTCAGTTGTTGTATTTTACGTTTCATAATGTTCCACACATTTTCAATGGGAGACAGGTCTGGACTGCAGGCAGGTCAGTCTAGTAGCTGCACTCTTTTACTATGAAGCCACGCTGTTGTAACAGGAGCAGAATGTGTCTTGGTTTCATTGTCTTGCTGAAAAAGACAAAGTGTCTTGGATGGCAGCAGATGTTGCTCCAAACCTGTTTGTACCTTTGAGCATGAATGCTGCCTTTACAGCTGACAGTTACCCATGATGCCATAGCCACAAACACACCTCCATACCATCACAGATGCTGCTTTTGAACTTTGCACTAAGAACAATCTGGATTGTCTTTTTCCTCTTTGACCTATAGGACACCACGTCCATGATTTCTAAAAAGAGTTTGAAATGTGGACTCATCAGACCACAACAGACTTTTCCACTTTGCCTCAGTCCATTTCAAATGAGCTCGGGCCAGAGAAGGCAGCAGCGTTTCTGTCTGTTGTTGATATCTGGCTTTGTCTTTGCATGGTAGAGTTTGAACTGTCACTTATTAATGTAGTCATGAACTGTGGTAACTGACAATGGTTTTCTGAAGTGTTCCTGAGCCCACGTGCTAATATCCTTTAAACAATGATGTGTGTTTTTAATGCAGTGCCGCCTGAGGGGTCAAAGGTCACAGGCATTCAATGTTGGTTCTGAGTGCAGAGATTTCTCCAGACTCTCCGAATCTTTTGATGGTCTTATGGACTGTAGAAGATGAAATCCATAAATTCTTTACAATTGTATCTTGAGAAGCATAGATCTTGTACTGTTGGAGTATTTGCTCACTCAGTTGTTGACAAAGTGGTAATCCTTGTTCCATCCTTGCTTGTGAACGCCTGTCTATGAAAGGAGCATCCTCAAAAGGCTCAATCATGACACTCACCTGTTTCTAATGAACCTGTTCACCTGTGGAATGATACAAACAGAGGTTTTTTTTTCAGCATTTATCAACTTTCCCAGTCTTTTGTTGCCCCTGTCCCAGCTTTTTTGAAACATGTTGCAGGCATCAAACTTAAATGAGTGAACATTTGCAAAAATACAATAAAGTTTTTCAGTTTTGTACAATAAATGTCTTTCCTTTGTGGTGTATTTAATCGAATATAGGTTGGACAGGATTTACAAATCTCTGTGTCCTGTCTTTAATTACGCTTTACACAATATTCCGAATTCTTTGGGATTGGGATCCTAAGAGTAAGTAAGTTTCAAAAGTATATATAAACAAAAGGACAAATAATAACAATAGATATTTTATACACAGAATTGTAGATGCAATATAAATTATGTTTTTGAGTGGAGAATGATAAGTTTACTCAACCTACCTTTTTGTCAGTCTGGTCCCCTGTGACTCTTTTGTGCAGTGATTGTTACCTTAAGAGCTTCATAAGTAATGAGTTATCTAAAAAACAACCATGCACATTGTGTGTGGACCAAAAAATGAGCTGTTTAGACCAAAGCTGTTTTTTTGGACCAGATTGTGCTCATGTTTATTTTTGGGATTAAGATGGGCCACAGGCTACAAAGCACCAGTATCCACACACACATGCACACACATAAACACACTCTCTAGATTCTGGTTCCTTTGCAGCCAGTCTGACGTGGACACTCAAGGAACTGCAGTTTTTATCACTTCCACTTTGGCTACATTTCTCAAGACCAGAGGCCACAGCTCAGTTTTAACCTTTGCTCGTTGTGAGAGTGTTGGATCAGGGACTGTGTGTGTGGTTTACGTGCGTGCAGGTCTGTGCATTCCTCTGCTCACATTTTTGTAGGCTGTGTGAATGCCTGCTTGAAGTATGTGTGCTTGTGTGTGTTTGTGTGTCTGGGAGAAAGAGAGTGAGTGTCAGGGAACCGCTAATCCCATGAAAGGCCGTGTGAGATCAGAGAGGTTCAGACGTGGAGCTTAGAGGAGCTGGTGGTGCTGACTGCTTTAAGACTGAACTTCACACATTTTCAAATCCGTCCACTTAGCCCCATTACCCTCAATTATCTACTCAATCTGCGAATGTGTGTGTTTGTGTGTGAGAGAGAGACAGACTAGTTCAACCTGCTGCAAACCTTTATCATAGAATAAGGAGACAAATCAAGTTAGAATAAGACTGAATTAAAGAGTCACATCGAACACAATGATTCAATGAAATGAACAACTGGTCCCAGATCTTCCCAAACAACTCACTTCTTTTCTCTCTTTTCTTCTGTTGAGCCGATTTTCTCCCTGTCTGTCAGAATGACCTCTGTTTCTGTTTCCTCTGACAGTCGGAGCACCAGACGCTCTCCTACGGCCAAACAGAGTGTGGGAAGGGGAAATGTCCTTATGACCCGCTGCAGAAAACAGCATCGGCTGTTGTTGGTAATTCATTTCATGATTTCAAAGGACATTGTTAGTTTCAGTGACTTTTTTTTTTCCAACTGCGTTTAAGATTTACTTATCTAACAACTTACAATTCAGCAGTTTTTTTATGTCTGACAAATGATTTGTTTGTGGTGGTTGTGTATCCTTACATCAAATCATGAAAACTGAAAAAGAAAGATGACTGGTGTTGATAGTGAGTGTTGTTCAACCTATGATTAGCTGGGGAAGCCAAAGCTGTATCTGAATTGGAATACTGTCTCCACAATAAATGGACTAATACATATTCCCAAAGAGGATATGTTCTAACTTAAAGCTCTCAATGATCTCTATTGATCTACCAATCTAACTTAGTTTACTAGTTTTACAGGAAATATGTACGTCTGCAGCAGAACTATACTGAGTATAGTGGTATGGCCTTGAAAACCTCAGATTGTCAAATACATTCTACATTGAGTTGTAAATGTTAACACTAGTTGTTGTTCTCCTGTGTAGATGGAGAGCTCTACGCTGGGATCACCTCCGACTTCATGAGCAGGGACTCCGCCTTCTTCCGTAGTCTCGGCAGTCGTCATGTCATCCGGACCGAGCAGTATGACTCCACCTGGCTGCAGGGTAAGTCCAAATATTTTAAAGATGCTGCCAAAAAGTGTCAAACTCCCTCTTTCTAAAAGATCTCCAACCCATGGTGGTCGGATGCTACGAACAAGTTGCTTCTTCTGATCAAGTTTCAGCACCACAAATGGCATTTTTGAGTTGCCTTAATACCGTCTTTTTAAAAGGACTGTGAGGACTTTCTAAGTGATCTTGAAAAAGTCTAATCTCTGGATATATGCCTGATCATTATCTACAACTTAAAATGAGATTATCAGCGCCAAAATAGGTTATTCCTAAAGGCTAATTCTTGGCATCCCAATCAAGTTGCTGAAGTCTCTATGACAACACCACGCCGGCTGGCAGAATTTAGCAGTGAGAAGAGAAATGTTTTTTTCTCTGCTGGAAATGATTTCTGTGATTCATCTTGTAGTAATGATGGAAACAGGAGCTTGACTGTCTGACAGGTAGAGAAAAGAGGAAAGCTTAACAGGAGAGTGATAGAGCATGGGCTCTAGGCTAAGACACAAGCTAAGCTGTTTGTGCTAATGTTCATTCCTGTCTACATGCAGCAGTTATTCTGCAGTTTCTGTTCAAACCTGTTTTATCAATGAAATGAAGAGCCAGGTTACATTTGCTCTGCTTGGTGAGGTTGGAGTTGGTAGATGAGCACTGGTTGGACATAACCAGGGATCACTAACATTACACAACATGTTGCTGAGCACATCTGCACCGGGCTGTGAGTGGTGCTGAATCTAGCCGACAACTAAACTTACAAAGTTTTCTTATGTAGTGTTTCAAACATCAGTGCCACATAACTGTAAACTGATAAATAGATTACCTTGTTGTCTCGTTTCCATTGAAAAGTTGTCTAGAACAAAGACAGTAGTGTTAAAAAGAAGCGTCGATCTCCATTCATTTTTCAAAACAAATATTGTTTGGAGTCATGTCATTATGACACTTCTTGCACGAGCCCATCAACCAAAGGAGTCACTGCAACCCCCTTCAAACAGATTCTTCTCACAGTCCCTTTAAAGTGGTTAAGATCAAATATGTAGCACACTGCTAACAGTGCTGACAGCTAATGCATCAGTTTTCTTTAAGTTGTTGTTTTATATCTATTTCAGAAGTTTTGCAGGGGGTGTTGAGTTATGACGCATGTTCCTCTTGCTGTAAACTGATGATTCTAAACTTCACTTCACTGCCCTAAATCTCTATCACAAAAACCATCTCTTGCACGTCCAGTTGGTGTTTATCAGGCCAGTGTGTCAACGTCTGCTCCTGATAACAACTGGATACATGTTGATTCTTTCTGCTGTTTGTAAACTGAAGTGAACCTTCACCGTCCCTTTGCTCTACCTTCATCACTCTCCGTACGCTCTGACATCAAACTCTGGGATCAGCATCACCCTGCAGTTGATTTTAGAGTTTACCTGTCTCTCTGTTTCTCCATCCAGATGCCCAGTTTGTGCGGGTAGCGCCGCTGTCTGAAACTGATAATCCAGAGGATGATAAGGTCTACGTGTTCTTCACTGAGCGAGCTCAGGAGGCAGAGGGGGCTGCTGGGAAGGTGCTGTACTCCAGAGTGGCACGAGTCTGCAAGGTATGGAGAGTGTTTGCTGAGAGAGATAGAAAGCAGCTCTGTGTGTTTGTGTTTCATATCACAAACTGTCTACATGTAGTTTATGTAAACCTATTTGCCTGAACAGGTACAATATGTACGTGCTGCACAGTGTGTGTACCCGTGTCTGAGAATGTATGTTTACATAAAAAGAACTTTATGTGACTGAACACACCTAAAGCTGCTATAGATACAATTTTCACACCAGTTTGTTTACAGGGAGTTCTTTATGTTTGTCACTGGAAATAGTCCTTCACCAAGTTTTTGCTGAGTTTGCACTTAATGCCTTTCACTGTAAATATGGATTTTTTTCCACACATATTAAGGTGCTTGAGGTCTTATGGTAAAAAAAAAAAACAAAAAAAAACCAAGAAGCCTGTGTCACACCTCACTTCTTTTACAACATTTCCAAAGATGACCTGCTCTTAGAATGTGTTTTAGAATTCTCCATTTGTACACTATGGTATCTGAGAGAAAACTGACCATGTTTAGTTTTAATAAGAGGAAGATGAAAATGATCAATATGTCTGGAGGCATGTGACTGAATCCTGGAAATCTATTTTAAAAGAGTGATAAAGCTCTGGGAAAGGTAAAACCTATATTTGCATATAAAAACTCGGATCAGATGAATATTTATTTAACATTTACGTTGTATACTGGAAGAATGTTCCGCTTTTAAATAAAGATGACAAAAGCTTCTGTAAGTTTGATGAAACTTGATGAAGTTTATTCGAATTTTAGTTGACCAAATCAAAGTATTTCTACTGACAATTTGTGATTTTTTATTTTTTGATATTAATCTAAAGCTTTTTATGTCTTTACTCAGAGAGGAGAGAGCAGGGATAGGGACATAGTAAGGAAGTACGTGCAGAAAAAGGGGGCACAGGTTAGACTAAAACCCAGGCCAATAGCACAGGGGCTAACTTAAAGGGATGTTCGATCAAACCGCTTGGCCATACCAGCCTCAAAATCTTGCACTTTTATACATGCTTCAAGTTTTATAAATAGTTCATGGCTTGACTGAGATGTTTACCAACACAAAACAATTGGAAACTGTTTAGAGTATTTTATTTAAGTCCATTCTTGTGATGTAAGTTCTGTTAATGACCTAGCTCATCTTATACTAGGGTATGGAATTGTCCTACAGGAGAATCACAGCATGCCATGTATGTTTTGGTATTTGAATTTTCCATTGCGAAAATTGTATTTTCATCTGAAAAGGATATTGGAACGTGTAGTTCATTTGATTTTTGTGTTGATATTCTAAAATGAAATCTGAAATTCTGAAGACTTTTCTCTATCACTGATACAAAACACTTCTAAAAACTGGTTGATTTTTATTTTCTAGAAACAAGAAATCAAATGTCAGAAGACAGAAACCAAAATCTGTCTGTTTTTCATATTGTGCAAGTGAAAATGCCTTTTCAAATTAAAAGTGCTTAAAAGTGATGGTGTGTTTCTAATTAGAACGCTGACTTTCACCTGTGGTTTCCCCAGACAAGTGTCTTTGGAACCTTACTCTGACGTGATGAAATGAGAAATACTTTATTGATCCCAGCAGGGAAATTTCAACAGTTTTTTAGTAGATGTTTTTTTTCTTTCTGTTTTTTTGACATGGCAAAAATCTCTGCACGTATACCACATCGAAGTAGGGGTTGAAGAGGTTTTTCTCCACCAAATGTGAGGAGATTTAGGACTGGAAATGGCTTCAGTTTGATGGGACTCCCTGACCCACATTTGGAGTTAGAGGTGGCAAAAGCCTTAACTGAGGTTGGAACCTGATACATCTCACCTTCACTGTGTGCCTGCGTGCGTGTGCGTTTGTGTGCACACGCTCATGGAAAGAGAACCCCTTCATCTACTGGCATTTATAGTGCTGAGTAATAAAACAAGTATTAGTATAAGTCAACACAAACCTCACAGCAGACACATCCCATAATACAAACACCTACATGCATAGGAAGTTGGTGCTCTTGCTAAATACATCACACCGTCCTCATATGCGCTCTTACTTTGAAAAGAGCAGCTTCTGCTCACACAATTTGAAGAAAGAACAGTTTTTGTTTCTGTCTTCTCACATTTTTTTGTTGTTGTTAGAAACAGAAGCTGAAAATTAACTGGCTTCTAAAGGTATTTTGTATCCCTGATAAAGAAAAATACCTTGAAGCACAACTTTCGTTGACGAGTTGTAAAAGGAAATAAAATAACTCCTTTTTTTTGTTTTTCAGTGTTGTTGTCATAATAGGTATTCCATGTATGAAAACGTACACAGACCAGTAACAATACATGATAACCTTTGAGTTTTGGACTGTTGAGCTATAAAAAAGCAATTTCACCTACGATTTATGGGCCTTACCTTCTTTAATGGATGGCCCTTGTCTTCTCCATGTAAAGTTTCCAAGACGTGAATTTAAATCTCTGACATTGTTGCACTCTGTGAATGTTTAAGTCCTGTTTGTCTGTAGTTTGGATAAGAGCCTGATAAGAAACTAATCTTTGTCATCACTTTGCTGTAGAACGACATCGGAGGCCAGAGGAGTCTGGTGAATAAGTGGAGCACCTTCCAGAAGGCTCGACTGGTGTGTTCAGTCCCAGGACCAGACGGCCTGCAGACACACTTCGATCAGCTGCGTAAGTAAACACCAGCAACATGTGACACAAAGCAGGTTATACACACAGAGCGACAAATCTCATCAGACAGGCCTCCACAATCACACACATCAACAGGACCTTTGTCTTTAAATGCTGCGTGAAAGAGGAACTGGACCCGGATAATTAGCCAGTGTGTGTGTGTTTGGAGTGAGACACAAAGAGTTCAGACTCGTTCTTTAAATATTTTGAGGTCTCAGAGAAAAGTTTGGACACTACAGAAAACTCTGAATAGCTTAACCACTGCTTGTGTGTATATGTGTGTGTGTGTTGGTATGCATGGCTCCACTGTTGCCACGGTGATCAACAGCCCTGTCGGTCACCTTGGGTTCGTCTTCGTGCCTCAGCCTTGGTAACCACGGCAACTGGCCTCAACATTCAATTGCTGTGGGTTTATTCATTATCGAGGATTTGCGCCAGTGTCCTGTTGGCTCAGTGTGTGTGTGTGTGTGTGTGTCAGGAGCGGGTCCATGTGGGCGTAAGTCTTAATATATATTTGGAGCAAATTGGGCTGCTATCTGCTCTCTGGGAGGCATCTGAAGGTTGCTGTATAACCACAGATGTCCACAGTCTCTGAGATTTATGACAAGTTCAGCTCTAATAAAGTGATCCTGATTTATGTCTGTTTGATTTAGCTGACTCAAATTAAATTAGACTGTAAATTAGAAAGCCAAATGTGCTGTAACTCTATCAATAATCCAGGATGAACAGGGCTTTGAGCAACACACATCACAGACTGAAGTAAGGTTTACCTCAGTCTTTTATGCTACAAATCACACAGGACGCCATTCTCTCAGTGAAAAAAGATAAAACTCTGAATGTGTCACATCATACCAGACTGAACTGTTGAGAAATCTTTTTTGCCAGCCTAGATAGTTCCAGGTTTCCTCCTCGTCTTCTACAGAAAATCGTTATTCATGCATTTATATTTGCACACATTTGATCAGAAGATGAGGTTTGGAGACACAGCTGCAGACAGACTTTTCAGAACACAGTATTCATCTTTCTGTAATGAAATGCATGAACATCTCTCAGCTGCATCTACAGACGTTCCTGTATCACATTGCTGCTCTTTGCTGAAGCACAATGACAGTATTGTTCCGTTTGGGCATGATGAGATGTCACACACATTTGTGTCACGCTGATCCTGTTGGTCATGAAGAGTTGGAATAAATTGAAGACTTATAGGAGTCATGAGATGGGCTGTTTTTGGAGCCAATCAGGACCCTTTCAAAAGGTGCTAGCAGAGGATGGTTTCGATCCATCGACCTCTGGGTTATGGGCCCAGCACGCTTCCGCTGCGCCACTCTGCTGCAAACCACCCCAGATGGGACTCGAACCCACAATCCCTGGCTTAGGAGGCCAGTGCCTTATCCATTAGGCCACTGGGGCTTGTGCTGGTGGCAGAGAGACAATACAAACAATACCCAGACATTATCTGAAGGTCAAGCGGAACAATTGCGAGAAAGAGAGAGAGAGACAAATGCAGTTATATAGTGCAGGAACAATGCTCCAGCTCAGCACTTCTTGCCCGTAGCATGGTGGTTTTCTGCTGAGTCTGTGTCTGAAAACCCACAGAGCAGAGTTGTTACAGTTACATAGCTACAGTCAGGGGCAGTGAGCATGTGCAGCTGCTGACGCTGAGCCATCGAGGAGGAGGAGTCATGAGATGGGCTGTTTTTGGAGCCAATCAGACAGCGCCCTTTCAAAAAGTGCTAGCAGAGGATGGTTTCGATCCATCGACCTCTGGGTTATGGGCCCAGCACGCTTCCGCTGCGCCACTCTGCTGCAAACCACCCCAGATGGGACTCGAACCCACAATCCCTGGCTTAGGAGGCCAGTGCCTTATCCATTAGGCCACTGGGGCTTGTGCTGGTGGCAGAGAGACAATACAAACAATACCCGGACATTATCTGAAGGTCAAGCAGAATAATTGAGAGAGACAAATGCAGTTACATAGTGAAGGAACAATGCTCCAGCTCAGCCCTTCTTGCCCGTAGCATGGTGGTTTTCTGCTTAGTCTGTGTCTGAAAACCCACAGAGCAGAGTTGTTACAGTTACATAGCTACGGTCAGGGGCAGTGAGCATGTGCAGCTGCTGACGCTGAGCCATGGAGGAGGAGTCATGAGATGGGCTGTTTTTGGAGCCAATCAGACAGCGCCCTTTTAAAAAGTGCTAGCAGAGGATGGTTTCGATCCATCGACCTCTGGGTTATGGGCCCAGCACGCTTCCGCTGCGCCACTCTGCTGCAAACCACCCCAGATGGGACTCGAACCCACAATCCCTGGCTTAGGAGGCCAGTGCCTTATCCATTAGGCCACTGGGGCTTGTGCTGGTGGCAGTGAGACAATACAAACAATACCCGGACATTATCTGAAGGTCAAGCGGAATAATTGAGAGAGACAAATGCAGTTACATAGTGAAGGAACAATGCTCCAGCTCAGCACTTCTTGCTCAAAACACGGCGGTTTTCTGCTTAGTCTGTGTCTGAAAACCCACAGAGCCGAGTAGAACACTTTCAGCTGTAAGAGAGATTCAATATTCTCGTCTCCTTCAAACTTCTCTGGTGGTCTGCATTAATGATAACCACTTTCAAACCATCCTCAGCCACAAATAAGGATTATGACTCAGAAGAGAAGCTTGTTTAATGTCTGATGCTACTGTTCCATCAGAGCCTGAGCAAAGGATCATGTCAGAGATCTAGGTAGAGACAGTATGAGACTTTTTATGATAAGAAGAGGAGATGTTATCACACGGCTTTGCTTTTCGTTTTGTTTAAAAAAAATCTGTATTCAATATACAAAGACAAAAGATAGAAAAATCCAATATTGCAGCAGTAGAAGAAATACATAAACCAGTGTTAACACAGCACAGTAAGAGGACAACAGTTCCAAAGATTTGAAATATCCTATAGCAGAGAGCTTCCCCTCTTCATATTGAAGGACTTTCTACAACTAAGGTCAGCTTTAGTACTTTTAAAACTGTGTCACTTGTACATAACACTTTTTGTGCTGGTTTTCCAAATGTGGATGTTGGTGATGGACATGATGAACTGAAACAATCTTTGGGTTGTATCTGTGAAAGTTTCTGAAAAGAGTCCAAACATAACTGACTTCTCCATGATGGTGATGTTGAAAACAATTCCAGTCATTTTGTGTCTGACCTCCTTGGATCTTAAACAGTCCAGGAGTAGATGTTAAATAGTTTCATCCTTCTCACATGAGGGCATTGGAAACTTTTTTTGGTGTCACAAATAAGGCTGAGTATCGTTAGGAACCTCATGTTTTGATTCAATTTTGATTCTTTAGGCTGCAATTTGATTCGATCTTGATTCAATGTATTGATATAAGTACTTAAAGGCAGAGTACTTTCACTTTTCATCAAGATTAAAAATTTAGTTCATATAGGAATAATCCTGCTCAATCGTCGTCTCTGGGCCTCCGTACTTGTGTGTCAGTGTCTGTGTCTGCCTCACCCCCTTATAGACCCCCTCCTCGCCTGTTTTGTTAATATTATGCTGGATTGGGACGCTTCTTGTCTGAGAGCAGTAGTTTTTATCGGTGATGATCAGCCAATCACAGCGTGCCCAGTGCACGGGACTTTGTGTGTTGCTTCAATACATTGAAGACTTATAGGAGTCATGAGATGGGCTGTTTTTGGAGCCAATCAGACGACGCCCTTTCAAAAAGTGCTAGCAGAGGATGGTTTCGATCCATCGACCTCTGGGTTATGGGCCCAGCACGCTTCCGCTGCGCCACTCTGCTGCAAACCACCCCAGATGGGACTCGAACCCACAATCCCTGGCTTAGGAGGCCAGTGCCTTATCCATTAGGCCACTGGGGCTTGTGCTGGTGGCAGTGAGACAATACAAACAATACCCAGACATTTACTGAAGGTCAAGCGGAACAATTGAGAGAGACAAATACAGTTACATAGTGAAGGAACAATGCTCCAGCTCAGCACTTCTTGCCCGTAGCATGGTGGTTTTCTGCTTAGTCTGTGTCTGAAAACCCACAGAGCAGAGTTGTTACAGTTACATAGCTACAGTCAAGGGCAGTGAGCATGTGCAGCTGCTGACGCTGAGCCTTGGAGGAGGAGACAAGTTTGGATGCTGTTTGTAAACAGAGAAATGAAACTTATCAAAAATGTCTGCATACTTCACCTTTAAACGTGCCATATTATACTTTTGAAAACAGTTAAAAGTCATTACATGCAGAAGTCTGATGTCCCTGAGTCATAAATGTGGCTTTTTTTTCCTGAAAAAACACTGGGATCATGAATTTAGGTCCGCTGAAAATCCCCTTTTGGCTGCATTTCTCAGTGAGCTGTTTCAACGTCTGCATCTGTCAGGAAGTGGTCATAGTGACCCAACTCAAAGAACAAAGTAACTTGCATGCGGCGCTCTCAGTCCAGACATTTTGTTTGTTTTGTTCCTCGGAGGAAGCTGCAGGAAGAGAAGGCGGAGCAACTGGCAGATGAGGTAGCAACACTTTGTTCTGATGTGTGCGCTTGATGATGATGTCAATTCCGCTCGATTTTTAAAACAGCTCACTTGAGGAGAGATTTTCAGAAAAAGGGAGCTAGTGGAGAGAGGAGAGGATTGTTTTTTTTCATATTGGGGGTGTCTAAGAAGTGCTGGGACCCATAATTTTGCTAATCCATGTAGAAGTGGATTTTACGTAATATGGCACCTTTAAATTAAACACGCACTGATCGATCGGCCTGGATCAGTATCGGCCTCGATTTCCTGAATTCTGGGGGATCAGCGATCAGCCAATCCTTACACATGAAACCAATCTTCTCTGCCTACTGGACTACCGCTGTATCAGGAAGTCTGTTCATTCTTATCAACCACATGGTATCCTTAAGCATTTCTAAAAGACTTTGTCATTTACATTTTTCATTTTTGTAAGTTATATTTTTGGACTTTAATGCCTTTAATGTGATACAGGAGGACGGTGGATAGAGTAGAGTAGGAAAGGGGGAGGGAGTGGGGAGTGACATGCCGGAAACAGGCCGCAGGCTGGATTTGAACCCGGGCCACCCACTCAAGGGTGAACCTCATGGTACGCAACCTAATCCACTGGGCCATAGGCGCCCCCATTTTTAATTATTTGAGTGAACTCAATCTCGCATGCATATTTATAAGTGACCAGTCCTCCATTATTTTCTTCATTGATAATGTTGTACTTTATTTCAGTATTAAATATGCCCAGTTTATCTTTAGGTGTTTATGCACTGATGTGAAGTCACAGTAGTTTGTAGTATAGGACGAGTTCTTGCTCTTCACTGAAGTTTCCTCCAGTAGGTTTTATTTGTCACTGCCCAGCCGGCACTCCTGCTCAGAGCATTTAAAACATTTCTAACAAAGGGAACAGTGCTGGGGTCAGGTGCCCCCAGGCCTTCATTTGTTTTTCTTTTGAACAATAGGTGTCTCTCTGTCACTTCTCTATTTGTGCCCCATGTGGCTTTGCAGCAGCCAACCCAGTACAGAACGCACAGGGCAGTTTCAGGTTATCAGCCTCTTGTTGGTTAACTTGCTAGCTTCCTTTTTTCCGTCCATCATCCCAGATGGGGGTTTAGTCACCAATCCTTGTGGGCCAGCTCATCCTCTGTAAGGCTAGGGGGGCTTTGGCTTGGTGCATTTCAGAGATGCAGATCAAGAGCAGTGAACAGAGGTAGAGAATGTTTGAGAGCAGACTGGTTTCTTATCTCTGCTGTCTTTGTAAACAGACAAACTCTCAGGGTAAAGGACGTGACTGTCCTGTTCACACACACACACACACACACACACACACTCGCACACACACTCGCACACACACACACAAACACACATGCACACACTTACGACATGCCTTTTGCGCTGTTCCACACAGCCTCGAGCCTCAGCCTGCCTGTGTACACAAGGAAGTTCTGACTTGTCAGGAGCATAAACATTTCTCCCCAGCATGTCTCTGACCACGTTTGAGACATCTGATAAGGCTCCGTGATATTTGTTTGTGAATACACTTAAACACACACTCTCACACTCACACACATGTGAAACCACAAACCCTTATGCAGGAGATCAACACGTCAAGTCAAGAATGCCGTCTGAGTTGTGTTTACGCCACGCTCCACCACACAGAAACACTACAAATCCCATAAACCCACAACTGTCTGCGGGTCCATCATGGTAGGATACCACCTGGTTTTACTGTCTGCATACGTCCGTGATAAAGTTTTATTTTGTAGAATAAGAGTACCCAGTATCAGGAAACATTAAAGAATCAGTAACCCTAACTGAGTTGAACACAAGCCAAGTTTTTAGGTGTGAGAAGAAAATTTGTCAGTATTTGGGTTAAACTTTGGAGACTTTTGCTGTGGAGGTGATTTAATCATGCAAGAGAAATCCATCTTAACTTTAGAAATCATTTGTTAGATGTCTCTGCGTGATGATATTAATCACGAGATTAAATGTTTAAGAGTATTTTGATACAATATTGTATCTTGGAAAACATGTTTAACAACCCCAATATCAATGGAAATGAGGCATGCAAAAGATAAATAAAGGCAGAATAGAATGATTTGCAAAGCCTGTTTATAACTCCATATGTTTAACCTATATTAAATTGAATACATTTAAACACAGAACTGTAGTAAGTTCAATCACCTCTCTATTGTTGTGTATTTTAGGAGCAGTTTGAAATATTTGAGGAGCTGTTTTTGAGCAGCTGGAGTTTACTTTGCTGTCCTTTCTAGCTGTACACACTGTTCACTTCATTAGGCTCACTCTTAAAGTGATGAGTCTGTTTTTGTTGTCATTGTATCTCATTGTGTGAAACTGCTTTCTAAGCATCATTTAACCACAATTATTTCAAACCAAAGCCTCAAATTGAAATGCTTCATGTTTTCTGTTTTCTCTCACATGGACGTTCTTCCTGCTCCTCCTCTGAGCTGGAACCAGTCAGAGTCCAGCTCACAGGAAAGGATTCCTCCGCTGTTTACGGCTTCTGTCCTGTTGTGGTTGTTGTTGTTGTGGAGAAGAGTCATGCTATGAGGTTTTAGAGCAGGAAAAAGACAGTCTTTTATGGTCAGACTCCGTGTCATAACAGCAGAGACACCGAGGTACTGTCATGCATTTTAGGCATCTATTTGTGTGTGGGTGTTTGTGTGTGTGTGTGTGTGTGTGTGTGTGTGTGTGCGATTCAATGTTCCCGACATAAGACAGCACCAATGTCCTCGTCACTTCATCACCCACTGCTACTGCTGGAGAGGAATAAAGAGGTATTTATGTTAGGAAGGACGTCATGGGGAAAGCGTGGGATGAAACAGAAAGATGAGTGTTACTTCTAAATAAGAAGAGGTGAAGGGGAGGAAGAAGAGTGAAGTTTATTTTTAGTTTTTAAAAAAAGTTTTACCACATCACGAAACCCAAGGCCTTCAGAGTCTAGGGTGGAGGAAGAGTCTGCTAAGGCAGCAAAGAAATCAATAGAATAATGAATTAAAAACATTACTTTTAAAAAGGAATCAAAGAGGGGAACTCAGGTGGTAAACAGAAAGGAAGTGAAGACACTTTTTTTAATGGTAATTAAGGGATTTATTTTTCACCAGTTTCAGGCAAAACTTTTTTAACAAGATCAAGGATGAATTAAAGCTGCAAGCAGTGATAAACGGGACCTCGCTCCCAGTGGCTGTCAGAGCATGCCGCAGCTGTTGCATGCGCACAAGTTATTCATCTGTAAAAGACAATTATGTGCAGAAGAAAAAAAAATACATATGTGTAGTTTGAAGAAGATCTGAAAAAAACTGTCGGACAAGTTCGTACCCTGTACCCTGCTCGCGCAAAATATCCAAGTTTGATGTGAAATTTTGGAAGTTTTGATTGATATTCCGCTGTAACGTTTTATATTTCTGTGAAGGGCTTGGCATGATCGATGTGCACAAAAATGTCATTTTTTGGCAGCCTCTAGTGGCCGCGCCCATAGAGAGTGTAACAATGTGCTGATTACTTTTTTGTCATTGTGTCTAGTTTACACATGAGCAATTTGAAGATGATGAGAAAAAAACTGTGGGACAAGTTTGTTCAAATACACACCCTCTAAATCATCAAAACATTTAGGTCAAATTTCCAAACTTCCTGTTCAGTATTCAGTATGGTCGTCAGACCAGAGGATCAACTCACTTCTTCAGCTTCTTCAGCCTTGAAACTATTCCTTATGGCCTGACACTTGATATCGATCCATGATGAAATCTGACCTACCTTGTTCATAGTCTGGTCTGCTGTTTGGCTGAGGGAGAAATATAAAATTTTTGAGTTGACCCTGAATGCAGCATAATCACAGCATGAACCCAAATGGAAAAAAATAAACGTTTGGCTGCCAAAGCAAGACGACTTTTTCAAAGGCCAAAGAAAGGTTGATGTCATGCACAGAGTGTTTCAGGAATGATTTTGTCTGTCTCTTGTATCACACATAACCTCAAGTGGCATTATTCAACTAAACTTTCAGAGCAGTATGCAGAGTAAGAGATGAACAGACTCACTGAACTGAACAGCTAAAGAAAGAGATTTCAATGCAACAAAATTAAATCCAGAGCAAGAAAGGAGGCAAACCAAAGAACAGGTCCAGATTAAGTGGTATTTATCTTCAAGCCATACTGAAGGTTTTAACGTCCGCCTCCCTCAGAGCAAATGTGGCCCAGCTGTCTGAGAAGAAGAGCTCTCAGGTATTTGGCAGCAAGCTTTCACAAAAAATGCCAAATATGACTGTAAAGTAATTCATGTTGAGAAGCACAGCTGTTCGAACAGTTGACTTTCTTTTTTTTCATCTTTTTGAGAAACACTTGAGACTGAAGAACACGGAAGACTGGTTGTTCAGTGGCCCTCATGTTGTTTGAGACCCCTGGTTTAAAGCCTGATATAACAACATTATGGGCTGCACGGCGGCGCAGCAGGTAGCGCTCCAGCCTCACAGCAAGAAGGTTGCTGGTTTGATTCCCCGTTCGGGCAAGGCTGGCCTATTTGTGTGGAGTTTGCATGTTCTCCCCGTGCATGCGTGGGTTCTCTCCGGGTACTCCGGCTTCCTCCCACAGACCAAAAACATGCCCATGTTAGATTCATTGATTATTCTTAATTATTACGCCTAACCCTGTCATCTTCATCATTCGTAGGTGTGAGTGTGTGCGTGAATGGTTGTTTGTCTACATGTCAGCCCTGCGATTGACTGGCAACCAATCCAGGGTGTACCCCGCCTCTCGCCCAATGACAGCTGGGATAGGCTCCAGCCACCCGCGACCCTGATTAGCAGGATAGACGGTTAAGAAAATGGATGGATAACAGCATTACCCCTTGTTAACACTTCAGAATCTGTTTTTAATCCTACAACGCTTTTTTTTTTTTACATTGCATTTGTCTAACCTTAAAATGACTATGAGGACTTTCTAATAAATCATGATAAAGTCTCATCTCTAGAGCTAGATCTGTGTTTTGTATTGGAGTTGTACTGTGGAATTCTTTTGAATAATGACTTGGGTTGTGGTCGGTTGTGTCAGTTGAAGAAAATGTATAAGAGTTCTCAGAATGTATCATATTAGTTAATTTTATTTCTGAGATGTTTCCGTCTTAGTCTCGAGGAAGAGAAGAATAATTGTCAGGGTTCTTTCTTAGAAGTTTGTATTGTCTGTAATATTCTTTCATAGATTGCTGTTAATTTTTGAGAACAGGGCAGGTAAAATAACAGTTTTTCTTCTCCCTGCTCCTTTCCCTACACTGGATAAAGTGTGAAAGTTTGTCTTTTTTCCTCTCGCTCTCTTGTTGTGTTTAACACGTACGGAACAAATTAGTAAAATGAAATGAAACTAAGGCCAGTTTTCTTGAAACTCCTCACACCTGGTTTATGTCATATCTTCCACAAAAAGCTCTCTCAAGCCAAGGACGTAGCAACAATATCCACCTGCATGAAGTAGGGAGAGAGAGAGACCAAGTGTTCAAAACAAAACTCCCAAAATATTATTTTATGATTGGTTTACATCTTTTAGAAGATATTACAAAGCCACTCTTCTGTGCACATGTACAGGAAAGATTTTATTGTTGTAATTGTCCTTTTTGTTGCTGGTCACTCTTTTTCTCTGTTGCGTGTCTCTGCTCTTTCCGCCTCCTGTCACGGCCAACTATCTCTTTTGTTGAGTTTTGTTGAGCTTCTCAAACAGATACAGATGTTTATGTTGACAGCAGAGAATAGAAAGGCAGTGATGTCATCAGATCCTTGTATGGTGCTCATATGTTTCCTCCCTGACCTGTGGGGTGTCGGCAGGGGGCCTCACATAAATCTCACCAGGTACATGAACCTGAGAGCAGAATTGTTTTATTTTTGGCTCCACTTTTGTTTTTGAGAAATTGAATTCTTGGCTTTACATGGACTTCACAACTATGATAAATAAAAGCTGAATTCAGGCCCAGCAGGTGTGACTCCTCCTGGAAGTTAATGTTTCACAAGCAACATCTTTGTTTTTTGGAGGCTGTTCTGTGTCACTGCATGATAGAGAGACTCAAGAACAGAGAGAAGATAATGTTTCAGTCACTTAGTGAAGTAAGGACAGAGGATTAATGTGTAAGACTGAGCCATCAGGACGCCTAACCCTGTCATCTTCAACTGAAAAATGCTTCCCCACTATTTACCACATAATTACCTCATCAACAAAAACACTCTCTGTTAAACCAATGAAAACCTGTTTGTGATACAGAAGAAAATTAATCATGTTCTGACTCCTCCATTCAGCTTTTCTAATCCATCACAGCTTGTTTGACAGTGCTTGAATAGAAGCCCAGTTCATCAGAAGGAGAAACAGAGGAGAGGAGAAAGTTAGGAGGAGGTTGAAGAGATACTCGCCAAGAAAAGAGCGACAAAGGAACGATGATAAAGTGGGACAAGTAAGAGGAGGGTTAGAGGTTAGAGTACGAGTTGTTGACCAGACGAGAGAAGAAAGAAAGAGGAGGGTGTGAGGGAGATGATGAAAACAGAGGCAAGGAGAGGAGAAGAAAGAGAAGGTCAAAGAGAGAGAGGGGAGAAATTGCTTATTTGGAAGAGGATGGAAATAAATTTGGCTTCAGATAAGGAAAATATAAGGAGAAAAAAGAGGATGAATGGGATGATGAAAGAGGACGTCTAGTATTTAAAGGTCAGCAGAGACTTCCAAAGTGGAAACTCTAGTGGTGTGGGCAGAATTTGCCTTCGTTTTAGCAAATGTTGTGGCACAGCTTCTTAAACCCCACAACTTTAATATTTCCTCTGAGATACAGTGGCTCAAAAGTGACATAAAGAAAGTCATGCTTTTACAGTACGAGTTAAATTCCAAAGCTAATCAGTTGCAGAAACTCTCACCATTAAAAACATCTGTGAGCTAAACGGTTCTTTAATAATTTATTAACTTTCTTTGGCTAATGTATCTGATCCAAAAGATCTGAATCAGGTCAGACAGTCTGCCTGATGTGGCTGGTTTTAATACACTGACTAAAAGAACAGAGAAGTCAGGCCAGGCATTTTCATAACAAAGAAAGATGTTTTTCACGGACATGCACTGAATTTTCTATGATGCCGAGAAATAGTTTTTCAAACCTGTCATGACTTTAGACTGTTTAATGAACGGATAAAGTCTTTGTGACATCACCTGTCTGTTTTTGAAACTGAGTTCGAAGCAAAACAGCTGGCACGGCTATATTGAAAATGGGGCAGGTGACGAGTCTCTACACTAACTACAGGGCGCCCATCTGATTGGTTGAGCCTGCTATCTTTATGTCTTCTAAACTGCTGAATCAGGACAAAAATTAACTATTGCCATTTGAGTGGTTAGAGAGACTAGTAAAGTGCTTTATAGGTGCTGAATCAAGGTCCAGTTCATAAAGTCAGCTGACTGACTTTACACTCTTTCAAACATGGATGAACAATAGCAGTTACCATATTAAAATGTTGACTTAGGCTGACTTTAGGTTAGCTTTTGTGGGCTACAGCCTTCATGGCAAATAGCTGCAGCTCATCTACCTGTAGCCACCAATCAACAGAGCAAATATAGCAAATAATGATGAATTGTTTTTTTTTGTTTTTTTTTTTAAATAATGATGAATTGTAAAAAATATTTCAAAGGGACTGTGAGAACTTTATAAGTGATGATGGAAAAGTCTCTTCCATGCCTGATCATAATCCACAATTCAAAATTAAAGTAGGTTATTTCTAAATACAAATTCCTGGCTCCTGATTGGATAGTACTGGACCAGACTGGTTTATGGCAAGTCAAAGTCTGTGATAACATCATTCTGGCTGATGAAGTTTAACTGTGAGAAGAAAGATCTGTGATTTTGTCTGTCAGAAATAGAACAGAAGAGCAGAAGAAAGCTAAATGGAAGTGTGATAGAGCACAGGCTAAAGGCTAAAACGTGGGCAACGCTGTGTGTTAACCCTCAAACCCACATGCAGCAGTTATTCTGCAGTGATCTGTTCAAACCTGAGTCTATCAATAAAATGAAGAGCCAGGTTACGTTTGCTCTGCTTGGTGAGGTTAGAGATGGTAGATGAGCACTGATAGGACATAACCAGGATTCACTAACATTACACAGCATGTCCTAGAGCACCACTTATGGGAAGCTGAGAGTTAATTGCTGCTGCTATTGCTAGCTTTCTAGAAACTCCTCACAGCTGGTTTAACACTCCTACACCAACAAGCATCGACAGTGTGTTCAGGTTAAGACATGAGCATGTCAAACCCATAAACAGTATAATCTATCTGACTTTGAGCCTCTACACTGACACTTACAGGCTGTCCTCCTGTCAGTCAGGTGACCTGTGCCTCTGATTGGCCCAAGTGTGTGATCTTGACATCTTCAAACCTCTGAGTTATAAAAAAACAGCCCCCTTTACTGAGTATACATGGGTACATGGGTAGACTATCCAGACTGATGTATTTTTTTGTATCAGACTGTAAATACATTTATTTCTGCTGCAAGAATCAACATTTTGGCCTTGTGTGTATGTGACCTCAAGTGCTTTAGGAACCACAGCTTATAGCACATTCACATCGGCTTAATTTCTGGTGACTTGAGGTTGCTGCTTGGTCAAACCAAATCTTTTTTTGCACTAGTCAGTAAACAAACACATTTTAACGTTTGTTAATGTTTTTTCCTGGGCATTTGGACCAGAACCAAGAGGACATTAGAGGCTCTGTAGTTTTCATTGTTTAACACCAGGGTTGGCCAGTAGATACAAATAAACACAAGGAGGATGTCAACAGAGAAAAGGTGATGTAAACTTGAATCAGGAGAAATCGCAGCCTAAACAAAAGTTATTAGGGGTGAGTGATGTGAAGTAAAATTAAGAGAGCAGGATGGGGGAGAAACAGGAATGGGGTTAAAGAGGAAGGACAGAGTGGATAGAAAGATGGACAGTGGGGGAGAAAGTAGAAAGCAGTGAAAACAGCGGGGAAGAATTCCCTGGGGCAGAAGTTATTGATTTTTTTTCCCCCATTTAACATCTTTTATGGAGAAAGACAGACTGAGGCTTTAGTCAAAGGTGGAGTCATGCTGGCTCGATCCATGGTTGTTGAAAGAAGAAATCCAGAGTAAACATCTTTTTTTTCAGAGAGCTTTCTCGAATGAACATCATGACATCAAAAATTTCCTTCCCAAACAAAACAAATCAAGTTGAGTTTTATTTCTGATGTAGATTTTCTGTAGAATAAGTCCCTTTATGGAAACCATCATTTTATGAGAGCTGTGAAAGTACCAGTGTCCTTCACTGCCACCTTGGAAGAGTAGACAGCTTCAAATGGATTCCCCAGACTGTACATTAATGTAAAATTGAAAGAGACGTCAATGTGGGGATAGCAGGAGTGGCCGGAGGGGGAAATACAGTACGTGTTATGGAGAAAAAAGATGTTATGGCTGAAAGAATAGGGCCAATAGCTGAAGGGGTTAAAAAAGCAGACGAGAGGGAGGCAGAGCTATTATAGAGAAATTACTGTATGATGGCTAGGAGGACATAAAGACGGGGATTGTGGTCCGAAAAATGACCAAGAGGAGGAGGGAGGAGGTGGATGGGAGGGAAAGAGGGAACGACAGAGAAAGAAGGGTGATCGCCTGGGGGTCTACGGCCAGACAATTAGGAAGAAGAGAAGGAGGAGGAAGATAGGGGCTGAGGCTGCAGGGCTGCGGGCGAGACAAGACTATCTGCCCTCAGGGGGAACACAGCCTCTTTTTGTTTAGAGAGGAAGACACAAGAAGAATCCTCGGGAGAAAATAGGCCAGACAGACAGATGGACAGGGAGATGGAGGGATGGAGAGATAGCAGGAGGGAGGGATAAAGAGCGGGGGGGGGCGGTGAAAGTGAGAAACAAAGAGATTGAGAGACTCTCAGAGGGATCTGGCGACATCCAGGTGGATTTGAGAAGCTGAGAGGGAAGTGGGATGAAGACCTGATGATCAGATACGACTGAGAGAAAAAGAGAAAAGGATTTAGACAAAGAGAAGAAGCTCAGAATGAGGGATGACTGTTCCGGAAAGATGGTGGCCAGATGTTTGACACTGACGGAGAAAGAAGTTGCGGTTTAAAGGATAAACAGAAAGAAAGGAAGAAGACATTGTTTTCTGTAACTGTCCTGAACTCAACCTTTTATTTCTTTAAAAGTCCAACATTCACCCTTGTTTCTCTGGTCAGATTATTTACAGACAGAAGCAAATCCACCTCATTATCTCTGCTCTTTGTGCTTGTGATACAATTTCTGTGTTATTCCTCCCCTGTGAGAAAATAATCAGTAAAATAAATCAAACTGTCGAAAAATGTTCAAGCACGGTGGTACAAATCAGTCCTGATTTAAACTTGTCACGCAGCAATAAGAGGAAAGTCTGAGCTGAGCCAAGCAGGGCTGTAAATAACTTTGACGTCTCCTTCAAAGTCTGAAAAGAAAAATGTTGTTCTGTGGGCGTCTGCAAAGTTTCACCATGTTTTCTTAGGAAACTGTATGCAGAGCGAGGTGTTGAGAAGAAAGAGTCTGATAACTTCAAGCAGAAGCCAGAGACTTATAGCTTTCCCCTACAGCGACTGAAAAAGTTGGTGTAAAGTTGATGCAATACTTTTTAGAAATTTAACTTAGTGACTGAATATACTGACTTCATTGTGTAGGCGTAGATATAGATTTAAAAGCAGAAAAAATGCTCATAGTTAATAAATGAGATATTTCTTTTCTGTGTCTTACCACTTTAAAATGTCATCTACTGGATGATGTCACAGATTGATACACTGTCTGGATTTTTTTTTGGACAAAGTTTCAGAAGTGTTGGACCACAGCCTTTAAAGCCAAACTCAGCACAAAAATGTGGATGTTCACACCGTCATGACCTCCTCATGGCAAAGTCTAAAAATCTTTCCCTCTGTGAACGTGGTCGTATTCTTGAGCTGCATAAGTGAAACCTCTCATAACGCAACGCCATCGCTGCTGAGGTTGGACGCAGTAAGACAGCCATTTTGAATCTCTGAGGCTTACGGGACAAAAAAGTCAAGTGGCAGACACGACAAAAAAATCAAATCCATCAAGATGCAGGACGATCCTTAACCTAAATTAAGGCTGTTACTGGTGCTGACTGCAGCCCAATAACCATCAGACCATGTCTGAGAGAGAAGAGCTTTAAGAACCAAAAGGTTGCTCACCTTGAGGTTTGCCCTCGAGCCTGGGGCCTGTTTCCGGCATTTCACTCCCTACTCTCTCCCCCTTTCCTATTCTATCCTATCTGCTGTCCTCCGTTAACCATTAAAGGCATGAAAAGCCCAAAAAATTTCTTTTAAAAAAAACAAAAAAAACAACAACAGAAAAAAACCCCTCTTCAAAGGCTTCATCTCCCTCAACACCACAACCCCCCCCCCCACACACACACAACTTATTTATGACTGTGACAGATAGCAGCAAACATGGGACATTGAAAGGTGGAGGAAAGTTAGATTCTTTGAGGAGAAAAATTGAGCCTTGACGGTCCTGAGGGCGGCACAGTGGGGGGGGGCATCATGATCTACTTTTTCTTTCAATGGAACAATGGAGCTGACGGTTGTGCAGGGACGTCAAACAGCTACCGGCTATGTGGAGATATTGTAGGGGGCGTCCTTCATGACTGAGGGCCCTGCTCTGTGTGCTAATGACTGGGTTTTCCAACAGGACAACACTGCAGTTCACAATGTCTGCCTGACAAAGAACTACTTCTTCTTTCTCCAGAAGAATAACATCACTCTTTTGTACCATCCTGCATGTTCCCCTGATCTTAATCACATTGAGGACATTATGGGATGGATGGAGAGGGAAGTTTACAAAAATGGACATCAGTTCCAGACAGTGGACGCCAAATAAAAAGACATAATCACCACTTGAAGCAATGTTCCCACTATCCTCCTGAAAGCACTCACAACAAACTAGTTAATGAAGTGATCAACAAGAACAGTGGAGCTCCTCACTGCTGAGTCCTTTTTTCAAACTTTGATTTTGATCTTAGGGGTTTTTCAGTATTTTTTTTAGCTTTTGTCCAAAACTTTTGTGTAGGGGATGAACAGACAACCGTATTTGCTGAGCTATAAGCCACTGCTTTTTTCATGTACTCCTGCATTTACACAGAAATGCTAAGGGACTGAAAACGCTGTAGTCGGCGATATAACTCTTGGAGCCGCATACACAACAAATGTTTCAGAAGCCGAAGAAGAATCATGTGGTGTATTTATTGAATGAGTCTTTGCTGATTTCAGAAATGGTGAAATAGATGCACATTTTCTTGAAAGGCAGTCAGAAGATTCACCAGCACAAGCACGAAACAGTAATCTGCCATTGTTCCTGTTGTTTTCCTGGCCAAATTACAATGAAAGTGAATTGCGCATGTGCAAAGCAGAGCACTGCGTCAGCATTTCCACTGAAAAATCTGACTTACAGTCACAGCACTGGTGTTTCAAAAAAATCCACCCAAATTGTCCCATTCCAGGTCGGCTAAAATGCCATTTCTGTGTAAACGAGAGTCTGAAGTGCAGAAGGAAAATGAAGAGTGATCAGTGACTTTTCTAGTAGACTACAGTGTAACTAGCCATGTTATAAGCAATGTTTGGAAAAAAGCTTTCCAAAGTTTGTAAACAAGTGCATCCTTTATTTGTATAAATTTGTTTTCCTTTTCAAATCTAGTGGTTGTGACATATTTCAACCCAATAGTCTAGAAATGATGGTATTTTATTTTAGTTCAAGTTTGCAACAAATTGCTTCCTTTTTCGTTTGTTTGTTTTCTCACTTTCATGTCTTCTTTTTACATTTTGAAGCTCTACACATAATCTTTTTAGGATCCAACAGTATAAAATATAAATTCTTGTAATTTTTCAACTGATCTTAAAACTTTGATCAGGTGTGTATTTCTGAAAGTGACTTTGACCAACTACTGTTATGCAATAATGTGGTTGTTTTGGACTTTTTTGCCCTGCATTAGAACATCTGCTAAACATTTCTAACTGGGACATCCAAAGAATCTCTCCACCAAAAGCGGCCAAATGAGTCTGGATCTAATCCATTTGTCTAGACTCTGACCCGTATATTACCTATCACAGCTACATGCACTTTTAAAGTTTGGATTTTTCTCATTGAAAAAGTAGAACTTCTCTTGATTGTGAACTTTAGCCTGAAGAAGTGTGGTTTATTTACTGTTCCACAGCTTCAACATGTGTCCAACAGACAAAATACATCAACACTTTGTTGTTAACAAGCCCAAATCTGGCTTTGACCACTTCTGTAGGTGGTGTTTGGATGATTAGAGTTTGGGTGCATATTTGAGGTCTCTTATAAATGAATGATTTTCTTTTTCTGTCTGTATTTGATCACAATCTGATCACCAGATAAACACGCTCCCATCATGTTCGCTGTAAACGGAGTCTGTCTTTCATCAGTGCTCAAATG
>RPOG01002399.1:0-67591 GCA_008086565.1 Thalassoma bifasciatum
AGGAAAAATATCTGTGATTCCTCCTGGTTCATGTTTCTGTCTTCTAAAAATCCTTGTGGGCTATTTTTCCCCGTCATTAAGTGGCTCGCTGATGCTGATGTTCATGTCAGGGATCAAGAAAGAATTTAAATTGCTTTTAAATAAAATGTATTTGGGTAAAAGTAGAAATGGGTTGAAGCTTAGTGGGAATTCAATCAGAAGAGCTGATGATCTCATGCTCTTTGAGACGTATCTCTCTCTATCCCTCTCTCTCTATTTCTCTCTCGCTCTTTTATATCCTTCATTTGAGCCAATCACATTTCACCACGACCTCCGTGAATCAATCATCTCATCCCTGTCATAGTTTAAAAATGTCCCTCTCTGCGGCTGTCACTTGTCATTTAAAGCGAATTGATGCGACCCTCCTCTGTCACATTCAGCCCCCGTCCTCATCCCGTTCAGCACCCAGGGGTCCTTTCACCCCGCTCCACATCACATCCATCCACCACTTCAGCCTTCACCGCCTCAACACCAACGGCGTCGCCAATCCAACCGGGGATTATTCTCCTCCTAAGACATCAGTGTGCCTTCAAAATAAGATTTTTAACCTTCTTTATATATCTCTAAAGAACCCTTGAACTCTCTAATACTTCCAGTTTTGTCGTTAATTTGTCTTCAAATATTTTTTAACCAAGATTTGAAATCTTACTTTAAGACATGCTCAATAAAATATCTTGTTATAATGTTTTTTTTTTAACTTATTTTTAGCATTTAAATCTATTTTAAGTCTCAAAAAAGCATGAACGTTTCAATTTTGTCTTAATTAGTCTGAGAATCCTAAAATGAGTGGATATCTGTTAAAACAAGTTACTTTGGTTTTCTCACGTGTAATTTCATAACATTAAAACTTGTTTCACGATATAGCTCTACCTCAAGTTGCTTGATTTAAGAATAACACAAAAAATCATCTTTTTAAGACACAGTTTATTTAGCAAACAGCTAAGAATTTTACAAACCCAAGCTCAAAAATCAAGAATTATCTTAATGAAACTTCTCTAATTCTAAGTAGTTTTGACTTAAAAAAGTGATATTTTTCATTCCATTTGCTAAAATTAAGAATATAAGAAGCATGAAATTAGATTCTATTGCTCATATTCAGTATATTTCACTTAAAATTCTTCTTCAGGAAGTTTGTTTTCAAGCATTTTAATCTAAAAATGAGCATTTTCTTCTTGTTTTAAGATCTAAGAATACTTATCAAGGCCATCTTGTTTTTTAGATTTATCAGTCTGATTTCAAGATTTCTCGTCAAGTGAAATTATCTTGCTGCATGGACAGATAATTTCACTAGTTTTAAGATATTTTTCCATCAAATTTAGTATTTTTATCTTATATTCAGACTCCCTTTGAAATTTTCACTGAGGTAACAAATCAGCTGAGAGCAGGAACATTTGGCTAAGACCCGCCTTCAAACGTGATAACCAATCACAGCCGGTCAAACCGTTCTCATACACTGACACTGACTTTAATCAGACATCCACTGAAATGTGTTGCAGAAAGTCACTTTTCCTTCAGTTTTCTTACTTTTTTCTGAGTTTTTTAGTTTAAAAATGTGCAAATGGTGTTCATGAAATAAATCCAACTCTGATATTAAGGGTGAATTCCAATTCCTGTCTTAACCCTCAATCTCAAAATGCGCGTTCCCGCGAAGTGTAAGTGCTGTCCCGATTCTCAGAAAGTTAAGGTTGAGGGTTAAGACTGAGGCTGTATCTCCCTCAATATTGAGATTTTCCGACACCACCCTTGGGATTAAGGGACATCCAGAATGCATTGCGTATTGTCGGTAAATAAACATGGCGTCCAAAGCGGCAGAGAAGGCGAGCTACAAATATAGTATTTTCTTTGTTAATGGAGATATAAATATTACGAAAACCATTGTATTATCTTAGTTTAGACCCATTTTATGGATTATTTACCTCGTTGTTGCAGAACATTTATTTTTATTTTACGATCTTTTGTCAATAGCGTCTGGTGCAGACAAGCCATGTTCCTATCGTTTAAGTTTGTTAACATTACAAAATGGTCTTTTTTCTCCGTGGTAATGTAATTGTTTTATCAAGATAACAGCCTATATAACATGCTTTTGCTGATAATGGTATAAGATGACCGGGCTAATGTCATCTCCTGTAGCTGCAGAGTAGCAACAGTTAAAACAACAGATCCTGGGTCAGCAAAAAAATCGCAACTTTGGCGATTATCACATGATCACGATGTCTGAAATTGTGATTTTGATCAGAAAATGATAAATTCTTCAGCCCTGTTTCTGTTCATGTTATTAAATCTCTACACTCAAAGTTAAGACAATGTTAAATAATAGAGAAACTGGATGATGTAAAGTGACAGAAAAGTATTTTTTGATGCCAATAATTCAGTAAAAAAACAGATGACAGATAAATCTGCTCCCACTCATCTCCTCTCTCTTTTCCATGTGTGGCCTTTTGTGCTCTGCCATTCTTTATCTCATTTACAGGCACCCAGTCGTCTAATTTTGGCCCACGGCAGAGGAAACATGAGAAAATAGGAACACAGAGCCGGCATTAGCAAGCATGGCTTCACAAATTCAAGCCAACCACACACACACACAAAGAAAGAAAGGGCCGTAAACAATCACACACACACACACACACACACACACACACACACACATCCTCATGGTGAATTAGCCCCACGGCTCCATGGGAGTCGGCACTTTGAGGGTGTCAAAGTCAAGGTGCAACATGAGAAGGCCATGAATAACACACAGCTCTGCTCTGCTGCTGCTAATGAATGCAACACATTAACACACACACACACACGAGTGTACAGTCACACACACACGCATATAATACACGATTCATCCATACACATGTCAAAATCAGCAAATGCAACATGAAAAATGCTGTTTTTTGTGCTGTGGTAGACAGTGCATGATGTACACACACACACACACACACACACACACACACACAAACATACAAAAACACACACTTGAGATTGTCAGAGTGCAGAAGAAGCTTTAAGAGCACAATGTTAAAACATGGAAATGCTGTTAGGGCACAGCGTCAGCCTATACTTCAGGATTAGCATGTGTGCTGAAGGCTGCTGGTGGAGGAGGAGGAGGAGGAGGAAGAGGAGAAGGNGGGGGGGAGGGGGGGGTCCAAGGCTTTGAGCAATACTAATGCTCAGCTGAGATGAGCGCTCTGACAACGAAGCTACAAGCCTCGTGAATAAACGATGAGCGCACAAGCCGGAGGGCAGAGGTAGCAGTTATTTCAGCATGATGGCTGTGTCCACCCCTCAAACTGTTCTGTGTTCACACACACACACACACACACACACACACACACACACACACACACGCTTGCATGCGAAAATGCGCAACATTGACCTTTTACTGTACTCTCTGTCCCTCTGTGCTGTTTGGTGCTCTGCCAGACTGACTCTATCCTTTACCCTACGCTTTAAAACTGAAATCTACACAAGTGTCCGTGTCTTATTTTTAATCAGAATTGTCCTTTTAGCCTTGATATGAGTCACAATCAACTGACAAGTCCAGAAAAATGTGTTATTTTAAGTTACTTAACCCTTTAACTACCAAATTATTCAGCACATTTTGAGTTACTGTATTTCAAAAGGAGGAGTGACAAACTTGTCTCAAACTGAAGGCATCATGTGACCTCCGTATTTAAGGGGCGAGAGGTGGACCTCCAAAAAATATTTGATAGGTAAAAGTGGCCCTGAGTTGGATAAGGTTGGTAACCACTGCTCTAGACAATAACACAACAGAATAATATATCAACCTATATATACCTGATGTGCAATTTTTACTTATTTTTTATTCATTCAAGTAACTTTTGGTACACAGAAAAGTCATGTGAGGAATTGATAAAGTATTGGATGGATAAGCAGAATCAACAAGGATATTAGTATCAATAAAACTTAACAATATCCATCTCTAGAGTTCAGCGTCCTTCATTGGCTTTTTCAAACCAGCTCGCTCAAACACTGCTGGCACCTAAATGTACTTTTTGAGATTCTCTGCATGCGCATTCACACAAGAGAGAGAGAGAGAGAGAGAGAGAGAGAGAGAGCGATGCATCGTCCTTTGAATCTGACGTGGGAGTGAAGCAAACCCCAGAAACTTCAGAGTAACATCAAACTTTCCGCAGAGATCTGTGATCAGCTTCTTTATTTGTCTCAAACACTCGAACCAAAGCTGCATTAACGTGGGATTCTTCACCTCTGGGGTAAAAGCTGAAGGATTAAACATTCACACGAGCTGATCAATGATTTTAGTTCAGGCAGGAGGTCAAGTGTGTGTTATTCCCGCCCCCTTGTGTCTCGTAACTATTTCACTCCTGAATACAAACGACACTTCGCTCCATCCTTCACCTCCACACACTTTAACTTCCTGTTGTTGGGTTGAACCTGAATGTGCGTTTGATTCTCCCTCCGAAAAGTCCTGCTCCATTAAAACCCTAAAATCTGACATTGACTGGAGTTCCTCTGAGCTGGAGTTTAGTAGGTGATATATTTTTTATTCATCCACCTCCTCCACTATTGGCACAGTAAATACTGAGTAATAAAAGATGATATTGATGTGAGTATGTCCTGTTAAAGTCTGTTAATTTAAAGGGTGTTGGCAAACGCAGTTACTTCAGGAAGTGCTTGGAAAATATCCAAACAACCAAAGAAAACTGAGGCTTAAATTTCACCATGAACTATGTAAAAGCTGACCATCAAAAGAATCGCTAAAAAAAATATTTTTTTGAAACTAAGATGTCTTTTAACACTTTTAACAAGCTCCACAAACAAAAAAAGTTATGATATTATTTTGTTTATGATACATTCTTTGTATCATATTTTATAAATTGGTTGGTTATGGCAACTTTTCTCAAAACATTGTTGATTTGAGAAACAAAAACTAGTTCTGCTCGTGTCATTCCTTATTATATAACACGTCCTGGAGTTTTTCTCAGTGGAAATAAGAAAACATTACTGCCATCATTGCTTTAACAGTAAAAATGCCCATTTAATTTAAATGTCCATTCAGGGAAATAACCACCAGATCGATAATAATTTAATTTTTCAGTCACATACAAATGACTTTTTCTTTAAAATCCAAAATTTCAGAATGTTTTGACTTAGTGGAGCATAAAACAACTAAACTGTTATACAAAGCAAGAAATAATTTATTACCAAAAATTTATTGAAAAAACCTTTTATGAAGGGAGGTCATAACTTAACGGGAAAATTAATGTGTGTACACAACATAAAAGAGTTTCTGTGTCACTGTAAAGGGAGTTAAACCGTGTAATAGACTGAGTCCTGAATTAAAACAAAGTTTGAGTAAAAATCTTTTCAAAAAGAGAAATAAAGAAATTATTTTCAAGAATTATACTGATGAATTAATAAAAATGTAAATAAGGTATAGTCAAAGACAGTTTATTTTTGTATTTATGATCTATTGTGCATTCAAAATGTTACAAAATATTGTTTTATTTTGTGCAATGACTTCAAATAAGAATAAGTAAACTTTAGCGGGAGAAGTTTTAAATAAGTGTGAACTTGAGAGACGGAGGAAAATGCAGATTTAGGATACTGTCCTGTTTTGTTTGTTTTTTATTTCTTTTTTTAATTTTGATCAACACAAAGTAAATTTCTTACTTTCTGTCCTTTCTTTTAGTTTGCCATGCTTGAAATAAATGAATAAATCAAATTAAAGTCTGATTCTGATTCTGATGCATTCAAGTACCCTCGGAAACTTGAGAATCTGACAAATAAACCATTTTCTCTCTTTTTTAACTTCAGTTTTTGAATCAAAAAATAAGAAAATAAGTGACATTTTCCATCCCACAGGCAGAATTGGGATCCTAAGGGTTAATGTCTCCCAAACTACTAAAAATATATCTTACTTTTTCACGGCCTTTATGAAAACAAACTGTCGTATTCTTGACTTTCATGTGACTTATAACTCAGACAAAGCAGCTGCAGATGTGAAACCAACATCGATCTTCCAACACACAGAGTGACGTCACTGAAAAACCGCCATGGGGAAGTTTGATCTGCTGCCAAATCTGAATCTGCAGCTGCCAAAAAAATCCATGTGGCTTTATCCATGAGAGATGCCCAACGACACTACAAAAACTCAACATCTTACCAAAAATAGTCGACTAATTTCTAGTCAAAATATCAGTTACCTAAAGGGAAACATTTCAGCCAGATATTAAAACTTGTTTCTAGATTAATCATCTTCAATACCTTGTCGAGTGAAGCAGTCCTAAAAATATCTTCACTATCTTCCATTTTATTTTTTTACTTATTTTTGGAGTGACTTTTTTCCAGTGTATCACTATGTCAAGATAATGGGACTGGTATTTCCTTAATATGGGTCAATGACATGACGTCCCTTTTTTTGTGTCCGAGTGCAATATTTCCTTCCATCATGAATTGAGTTTTTCATCACATGTATTTCTTTATTCTATGAAACCTGTGTTATTTGAACACATCTTTAAACTATTAAAATATAACATGTTTTTTTGTGTTTTGGTTCCTCAAACCCCCAAAATGTCAGGTGGTGCAACCGTCCTGACAAGTATCCACAGTAATTAAACTCTAAAAATTGAATGTCAGTTATTGTAAATGGAAATTAAAAATACAGTGGCATTATTTTATGCTTGAACCTTTTTACATAAAACATTCTTTGCAAATAAAAAGAATTTTAAAGATGTTGAGAAATGTAAAAAACTTTTGTCCCGTAATTTTCACCTTGTCAAATGTCAGGGTGGTGCAACCGTAACATTAGACTTTTATTTTAAAGTGAAGAGAATAAAACAGGAAACAGGAAACTGCATCAGCCAGAGGAGCCCAAATGACATTTGTGACCAAGTGGAAAAGTTTGTAGATTTCTCTGAAATACTGATAAAAAAGGTTTTTTCACTTCATTGGTGACTGGAACAATTTCCATGTCAGGTGGTACAACCAATGTAATAATGTGAAATGTTATTTTAACATCAAATTATTTATCTTATTCACAAATAAAAGAAATGAAACACAAAATAAAAATGTATGAGTCACTACAGACACTTGAGAGATACTTGCCAATAATTTCACACAGAAAAAATAACAGGAACATATAAATATATTTTCATATATTTGATACCTGACATTTTTGGGTGCTCAAATTAAAAATACTAAAAAATAATGAACTTAAAAACTTTGAAATGTTGGTCAACTACTGAAATCTGTTAGAAAACATAAGTCTTCTCTCAGAAATATGTTTTTTATCCATTTTCAAAGAACTTTTTAAAAATATGTTTTTAGACCCTCTTTTTGTCATTGACCCATATAAGAATATTTTTCAACATATTGGGGAAAGACGTCTCATATTTTTGAGTTATGTCAAGAAAATGCAATTATTAGTGAGAATACACTCATTTTAAGGTATCACTGGGTTCTTTGAGGTGAAATACTTTTACTTGTTTTGGAAAGTCTTGACAAGTCCAAATTTTCTTGTTCTGTTTGCAGACAATTTTGCTTCATTCCATCCCTGATACCTTGTACTGCAAAAACTGAAATCTAAGCAAGTCATTATGTCTCATTTTAGTAAAATTATTCTTATTTTTCTTGATATGAGCTACATTCTATTGATAAGTCCAGGAAAATGTCTTATTTAAAGTTATTTAAAGACAAAAATTAGGTCTGAATTGTTTGCAACAAGTCAAAAAAATCTGCCAAGTTTCTTGCATTATCTTTTTAATTTCAAGACATTTTATGAGTGAGTTTTTCTTATCCTATTGGTGGATTTTTCTTACTTTTTACAAGCAATTTAGACCTCATTTTTGTCTTTAAATGACTTGAAATAAGATATTTTTATGAACAGGTCTGGTGAATGTGGCTCAAATCAAGAAAAATTAATACAATTTTTACTACAAATAAGACACAATGACTTGCTTAGATTTCAGTTTTTGCAGTTTGTAACTAAATGTTCTTCACAAACGTTTTTTATCAAGCAAATTTAAGATGTATTGATGTTATTGGAAGGAGTCAGAAATACAAATTGGAAGAGGAGGAGAGAGGAGAGTAAAGGAGGAGAAGTGAGGAGGAGAGAGCATCACTGTACTGGTTTAGTTCAGATCAGGTTATTGATAGTAAAAAGAGTTTTCTGACACATGCAAGCCATTTGGCACCACTTCCTGTAGAGTGGTGACCTGCAGCAGAGCAAAATCAGCTGTCATGGCAACATGCATCGCATCCCAGCACCCATCACCATCATCACCATCATCATCATCATCTTTATGATCGCTACCATCGCTATCAATGGTGCTCAGTAGCAAGAGGGAGATAAAAAGGAAACATGCGGCTACAGTTAGTCTCCTCGTTTCTGAGGAGGAGTCATGCGAATGAGGGGAAAAGAGGGAGAAGTGGAGATGAGGCCTGAGAGAAAAAAGACTCTGGCAGAAAAATGTAGTTATGTCATGTGTGTGGAGTCATTCTCAGCGTTTCTCTCTTGCTCCTGCTGACACAACACCTCCACCTGAATGCATGGAAGCAGGCAGCGGAGGAGAGATGTGGAAACAAAAACAGCAAGGTTGTGACTAACCAAAAGAAGGAAAAGGAAAAGAAAAACGAGGAGGAGGAGGAGGAGGAGGGGGGTTAAAAACAGAAGGGAAGAGGAAGTCATACTTTGGGCAACGGCGTTTCAGATGACCGGACTTTCTTGGGAGATATCTGTGAAGAGAGCAAGAGAATTATTTTCTTGTTTCCCCCTCTTCAGAGATATCTCCTGTGGCATATTGCTGTTCTCTGTTNTAAAGAGGTGTGAGCAGGATTTGAAAGCTGAAGGGCAGTGGGTCACACATGCAGTGTGATGGGACCACAGACAGTACAACGACAGAGAAAAAGCATCAAATAAAGTCTCTGTGAGGCCAATTACAACCTCGTAAACCTCACATTTCATGTTCTGCTACAGCCCAGAGAAAGGTGCACAGACATATTTAGGTGAAAGTTAAGTTTGTATATCACTTAGTTAAAGCCCTTTCGATCCAATGTGTTGATGTGTGATTATGTTAAGAAGAACCGATGAACAACAACACATCAGAGGAGACACTCAGAAGGTTAGGAGACAAGAGGAGAGGAGACACACAATCACAGTCACAGTCACAGTCACAGAGGGTCAGGAAGGAAAAGAAACATCAGTTTGCATTAGCGTTTCTGTGAAAGACTTGAAATAAAGTTTTCGCTTTAAGGCTGCATTAAGCGTCTTTGACCAGCAGGGGGTGAACAGACAGCTGCTTCATCAAGTGTTGGAGTTCAACAACTGCCTGTTTCCAGCAGAGTCAAAATAATAATCTAAACCATAATAATTACAGTGTTATATGTTCATCAGCTCTTACACTCACTTCGGAAAGCTGGAATGACATTTTGACTTGTGCTGCCTACAACAAATTACAAGACATGAAAGGAAAGTGTAATATTCAATGTTATCACTTTCAGTTGTAGTTTATCTGCTGATCAGATTTTGTAAAAGGACTGTGAGGTCTTTCTGTTTGAAGTCCATCACAGCGACACCTTTGGCTGGAATCAGGGTGTTTTTCTAAGCAAAGACTCAGTTTCCCATGAGCACTTGCACACACTGCCGAAATGACATCACTCTTGACTTGGCATGTGTTGCTTTGAAAACTAAATAAGGAGCAAATCTTTTTATCCCTACTTTTGTGACAAGGTGATGTATCTATCTACATTTTAAACATGACAACAAATGAACTTTGTAGCGTAGTTTAGTAGCCGGCTTTATTTAGCGCCACTCACAGCCTGGTGCTCTGAAACGTGTCTGTAACATTAGTGAATCCTGGTTGTGTCCTACCAGTGCTCATCTACCAACTCCAACCTCACCAAGCAGAGCAAACGTAACCTGGCTCTTCATTTTATTGATAGACTCTCAGGTTTGAACAGATCACTGCAGAATAACTGCTGCATGTGGACAGGAATCAACATTAGCACAAAAAATAGCTCAAAAATAACGTTTAGCCAGAGTTTTACCTTGAGCCAGTGTTTTAGCCTTTGGCTCGGGCTTGGCCTGTGTTTTAAAACTTAGCAGGAATTAGCTTTTAGCCCAGTCATAGCCTTTAGCTCATACTTTAGCATTGAACCTGTGTTTTTGCCTTGAACTCATGTTTTAGCCTTTAGCCTGTGTTTTTTTGCTTTTAGCCAGTGTTTTAGCTATTAGCACGTGTTTTGCCCTTTAGCCTGTGTTTTGCCCTTAAGCCTTTATTTTTGCCTTTCAGTTCATGTCTGGCCTGTGTTTTCGGGTGAATTCCAATTCCTGTCTTAACCCTCAATCTCAAAATGCGCACTCCCGTGAAGTGTAAGTGCTGTCCTGATTCTCAGAAAGTTAAGGTTGAGGGTTAAGACTGAGGCTGTATCTCCCTCAATATTGAGATTTTCCGACACCACCCTTGGGACTAAGGGACATCCAGAATGCATTGCGTATTTTCAGTAAATAAACATGGCGTCCAAAGTGGCAGAGAAGGCGAGCTACAAATATAGTATTTTCTTTGTTAATGGAGATATAAATATTACGAAAACCATTGTATTATCTTAGTTTAGACCCATTTTATGGATTATTTACCTCGTTGTTGCAGAACATTTATTTTTATTTTACGATCTTTTGTCAATAGCGTCCGGTGCGGACAAGCCATGTTGCTATCGTTCAAGTTAGTAAACGTTACAAAATGGTCATTTTTCGCCGTGGTAATGTAGTTGTTTATCAAGATAACAGCCTATATAACATGCTTGTGCCGATAATGGTATAAGATGACCGGGCTAATGTCATCTCCTGTAGCCCGTCTCAATACATTGCTATCAATATCGACCACAAATGGAAAGTTATTTGATACCAAACGACACTGTCGACTTATACAGGCACCAACACAATAAATATGTCTATAAAAAAACTAGTGCGTAACCGAAGGAATAACTGACAGACAGTCCACAACAATTTCATTTGCATTTAAGGGGTGTCCCATTTCTAAGTCACAAGATACTTAACACTTGGTTTTGAGGGCGACTAAGATTGAGGGTTGAGTTTGAGGGTTAAGAAAGGAATTGAAATTGGGCCTTAGCCTCAGCCTGTATTTCACACCTTAGCAGTTATTAGCTTTTATCCCAGTCTTCATAGCCATTTTGTGTTTTGGCATTTAGCAACTGTTCAGCCTTTAGCCTTTGGCTCATGTTTTAGCCTCCAGCTTGTGCTCTATCACTCTCCTGTTTAGCTTTCTTCTGTTTTTTTTTTTTGCCTCTTTTCTGTCGGACAGTTCAGCTCTAGTGTCCAACATCATTTCAAATCAATCACAGAAATCATTATAAGTAGAAAAGAAAAAGAAACATCTCTTGAGAGGCTGAGGGATTTAGAAATAACTAATTTTAGCTCTTATCTCATTTTAAGTTGTTGATTATGATCAGGCATTTGACAAGATATCAGAATATTTCAAGATCACTTCAAAAATCTTCACAGTGTTTTTAGGATGTGAAGAAATAACAACCTTTAGTTTACTATCATCAAGGAGGATAACATCAGAAAAATAAAGAAACGCTCTGTAAGCAAGAAGCTAATGCTGACACCAGAGTTGGTCCATACTTCAAGAGGGAATTTACTTTTTGATGGTATCAATGAGTTTTTATATAGATAAGTAGCATTTGTAGTGAAATAAGTATTGATAAAATCCTCTTTGAATTTTGTCGTTGGAGCACAGTCAAATTAAACAAGCTTGTTTATAGTTTTATTTTCTCATAGTTTAGATGTTTTATCTGAGATTGAGACTTAATAGTGGAACAACAATATTAATCTCTGACTGTTAAACCAAGTCAAAGTTCTTCAGATGAATGGAGAGTAATAATAGACATCTAAGTCAGCTAATAAAGCATAAATCCATTATTCTATTGCCAGTCTAAAAGTAAAGTAATGGAATTTCAAAGACAAGTTAAATTCACCTGTTTTAAAAAAAATCACACAAGTCTGCTTCTGGTGACAAACAAGAGGAGTCATTTCTTGCTCTTATTTTGTTCTTAAACTATTTAAAAATGAAGTAATATCATTAAAAGTAATCTAAAAGCTGCACAAGTGGGTTGGAATCATAAAGTCAGACAAAAACAATTTGTCTGAAGGAAAAGAGAAACTTGTCAAACTGAGTCAGTGTTACTTACACATCACAAAGTTGCTTAATGCAGATTTAAAGCAGAAAAGTATGACAATAATTTTGAAAGGTTTTGGCAATCGGAATAGTGTGAAGCAGCCAGATGGCACCAGAAAATCATCTATTTTTTTTCCGCAGAAAAAGACAAAAGAGTGTAACAAGTGGAGGATGGAGTGTAGAGATACAGTAACACCAAAGAGAGAGAAAGATACTCAGAGTGAGACAGAAACAAAAAGAAAGAGATTACTTTCATGAGGGTGACAGGTAAAAAGTTAATGTGCAGAGATGGAGGTAAGAAACGCAGGACAGACGGTAAAACAGGAAATGTCCCCACTTTGACGGCCTTTGTGCTTTCACTCTACCTTCATTGGTGCCAGCTGGATGGGGGTGATGTAGGAGGGGTCCACCATGGGCTTAGGTCTGTTGGCCGTGTCTGCCAGGAGGCTCTGCCATTGCTGCGGTAATCCTGTGAACTTCTGCTCCCGCGGGTCGAAGCCCGTGTGGACCCGGTGCTCAAAGTTAGACGGAGCTGAGATCTCCAGCCGTTTCTTCTTCTTCCCAAACATGCTGGAAAACCCTGGCAAACCTGGAACAACGGGAAACACGGATAAAGATGAACATCAGGGAGACCGTTTTCTAAAAACCCCCAAAAAGACGACCCCTACCCGACCTCTTGGAGATCCTGCAAAAAGATCTTCAAATACAACAAAGTAGCTTCATGACACAAACATTTATCAAAAACACTCCTTTTCTGTTTGAAGTAAAAATATTCTATAATGCAGTGGTCCCCAACCTTTTCCAACTCAGGGCCCACTTTTAAGTCTCAAAAATGTTTGCGGCCCACCTCTGACCCAATAAGTACAGAGTGCGACAAGTTGTTACATTGTGGGTCAGTTATTATATTTTGGGTTTTACTACATTCTTTTTGTGACTTTCCGGCCCAGCAACTTTGTTACATTTTTGACCGGTCATTACGTTTTCGGTTTTATCACTTTTTCTTTTTTTTGTAGTACATTTCAGGTTGTTGTTGCATTTTGGGTCATGTTACAAACTGGGCTCTAACATGCTTTCTTAAAGGTTTTTTTTTTCTATATGACTATTTGGACAGTTTTAATTTGTTTTAAAACCTATCTGGGTTTTAACATAATTCGTTATTCTGTATATTTGTATCTTTATATTATCACCCCTTCACTAAAATCATGCTATTTTGGAAATAATTTGGCGGCCCACTAATAAGACCCTGGCGGCCCACCATGGGGCCACGGACCACAGGTTGGGAATCAGTGCTAAAATGTAAACATAAGAAATAAAAAGAAGCCCGTATCCACCAGTTAAAAAAATAAATGTTTTTTTTACATAAATAGTCAGAATTGTGAGACTCATTCAAAAATATAAGAAAAAAGTCAGAATTTTGATAACTGAAACAGTCTGTGTCTGCCTCTAATGAAAACAGGGCCCAATGTTGCGATAATGACATTTAGCAGACTTAATAAAGGTTGTGCATGACATTTTTGTTTCAGCAGCTGAATGGCATCTTTAAGTAGCCTTGAAATATTCACGCTCATTAAATGTCAAAACGTGGATGTGTAATTGCTCAAGCTCTGGTGCTTGAAATGAAATGATATTGTGATCATATAGTATGGTATTCTTGGATTAAAAATGGGATAAGAAAAAAGATTCTTGTTATAAGACATCTTTCTAATTTCAAGAAACTTCCCAGGCGAATTCATCTTATCCCATTGGCAGATTTTTTTTGACTTGTTACAAGCAATTTACACCTCATTTTTGTCTTAAAAAAAACTTGAAATAAGACATTTTTATGACCTGGTCTGGTGAATGTGGCTCAAATAAGACAAAATGACTTGCTTAGATTTCCGTTTTTGCAGTGCACGTTCAAAGAGAGAAAGATTCTTCAACTTTGCCATCAGAAAATTGTGTTGAATCCACATTCTTGTGCAGATTTTGTCTTTTAAAGGCTGTGGTTTTAAACTTTTGATCAGCTGATAAACAGAGCATTTACCTTTGAATGTTGTTTCCAATAAAATGCTTCCTCAATTTATTTTGTTTCAGGTAAGAAAACATTGATGAATCACAGGTTTGTGCGTCAAACGTTCGTACGCATGATTTAGGCACGAATTTGTGCGTACAAACGTTTTGTGAATGAGGCCCAATGAGAGCAGCACGACAAATCTTAGATATCTCATCAACTATTTCTCCTCAGCCTTTTCAGCCCCATCCAGAGTCTTTCTCTCACAGATACACCAACAGGAAACTCTTTGACTCTTTGTATCAGGATGGAATAAGAGATAAAAGTGTCTGAAAATTACTCTAGTTGTTGTAAGCTGGTATAGTAATCAATTAGGTTTGCCTGCCATGCCCGGGAGCTGCACAGTTAAAGTATGCCAGATAAGTCAGACAGATTGGCTGCTGTAAACCAAACGTCTGGGGATGTTTTATGTTGTGATGTGCTGTTATGTACTGTGCAGCTCTGCAGCCTGCTAAACTTGGCCTCATATCGCCGCAGGAGACAAACAAGGAAAGAACAAGCAAAAATGTCCAAACATGCTCAAAAAAACAAGTGTCCACTTTGGTTATGTAATATAAACAACAGAAATGAAACAATGCACTGAAGGAAGAAGAATGCCAAGTTGAGAGTGTTTCTTTCTGTTGGGCTTGATAATGATTTAGATTCAGTTCACAGTGAAGCACATCATGTATGGCAGCTGTTCCCGCTCGACTCCAACTCCACCACTCAGTGAAACGCTTTTGTAATCCTCATGCTGATTTGGGTGGATGCACGGTGTCCAGTCACAGGAACAAAATGTCATGATGTTGTTGGTGTTTCTATGAATGGTATCTATTGTGCTGTTCTTTTCTAGAAAGCATTGTTCTCACACTAAAACAGACTCATTCTTCTTCCCACCACCCTCTTCTTTCCTTCTCTGTCACCCTCCGTTAGGGCTCCATTAGCTGTCCGCACCAAATACTCATCCTATCACTTAATATGTGAACACTAGCTGTACAATGAGCAAATTACAATGAAGGAAACTTCAGGGAAATTTTAACATCAGAAGTTCCTCAAACAAGTAGATTCAAAGAGGCTGTGAGGACTATTTTGGGTTTTTCAGGGATAAAAACTCAGTTTCCCATAAGCACTACCATCGACCATCAAATAAATGGAGATTGGATTTTCTTTTAACATTACTTACAAGACAACTTTTGTTCTGCAGACTGCGGTGTTCTGCTGCTCATGTGTTATAACAAATCACATTCGGGTCAATGACGTGACGTCCCTTTTTTTGTGTCCGAGTGCAATATTTCCTTCCATCATTAATTGAGTATTTCATCACATGTATTTCTTTATTCTATGAAACCTGTGTTATTTGAACACATCTTTAAACTATTAAAATATAACATGTTTTTTTGTGTTTTGGTTCCTCAAACCCCCAAAATGTCAGGTGGTGCAACCGTCCTGACAAGTATCCACAGTAATTAAACTCTAAAAATTGAATGTCAGTTATTGTAAATGGAAATTAAAAACACAGTGGCATTATTTTATGCTTGAACCTTTTTAAATAAAACATTCTNTTTTCACCTTGTCAAATGTCAGGGTGGTGCAACCGTAACATTAGACTTTTATTTTAAAGTGAAGAGAATAAAACAGGAAACAGGAAACTGCATCAGCCAGAGGAGCCCAAATGACATTTGTGACCAAGTGGAAAAGTTTGTAGATTTCTCTGAAATACTGATAAAAAAGTTTTTTTCACTTCATTGGTGACTGGAACAATTTCCATGTCAGGTGGAACAACCAATGTAATAATGTGAAATGTTATTTTAACATCAAATTATTTATCTTATTCACAAATAAAAGAAATGAAACGCACAAAATGAAAATGTATGAGTCACTACAGACACTTGAGAGATACTTGCCAATAATTTCACACAGAAAAAATAACAAGAACATATAAATATATTTTCATATATTTGGTTGCGCCACCTGACATTTTTGGGTGCTCAAATTAAAAATACTAAAAAATAATGAACCTAAGAACTTTGAAATGTTGGTCAACTACTGAAATCTGTTAGAAAACATAATTCTTCACTCAGAAATATGTTTTTTTATCCATCTTCAAAGAACTTAAAAAAATAAGTTTTTAGACCCTCTGTTTGTCATTGACTCATTCATAGAACACTTTTCAGAAACTCCAAGATGCATCTTAATGATCACACACTAAACCAGACCTGGATGAATTAAGGCCTGGAGGAGGTCAATCATGGGTTAGTTGGGCTCGTAAACTGATACTTGATTTTTGTGTCAAGTAAAAAGCTGCATCATCATAAGTAAATACTTTAAAGAACATATTTGCCGATGTTCCAGTTGTAACATAAACTGTAACCATGTAAAACGACATAGTAAGTTTCTGAAATGTCTTTGTCTTTTGCATGAACATGAATTACTGACGACTGTTGGTGATAAGTTTATGAGCCTAAATTAGAAAGGAATGCAAACATTTGTATCCGGTTAAGTACAAGATAAACATCTTGTTTTGATACTCACTCTTTTCAACTTCACATGTTTTGAACTGTGGAAAAGTTCTCAAACATCGACAGACAGAAGTTTATTTCAGGCCCATGCACATGAACTCATGTTCGTATGTCTCAGCGTAAGGGAATTACCAAACTAGGTCAGTTGTAGACGTAAAAGCAGGGTAAGAGTGTTCCTGGTCTGTTTTAGTGAGTTAGTTGGACTTTGCATGTGACTTAACCTCTTGAAAAGTTACAAAGTCAGATGTCACCGAAGTGTCTCTTCCTAAATGTAACTTTAAACTGACGCGGCATAAAGATTTAATCACGGAAATCTTCTCAAATCATTTCCTTTGCTGCCCTGCAGGACAAGTAGACAGACCAAATTAGTGGCCTCAAACAGGAAAGATAGAAAGATAGTTTGATGGGGGAAGGAGAGAGAGAGAGGGAGGGAGGGAAGATAAGAACAGAAGCATGAGCACACTGGAGAGGTTAAAGAGAGACACAGAAATGGATGGAAGGAGGAAGAAAAGAAATGTAAAGAGTCGTGCAGAGAGGGTGGAAGCTGAGCAGGCTTAAGGCTTTTGTGATGCATAGCACAGCACAATCATAGCACAAAAGATGATTATGTAGCTCACTGCTGCCTTTGGAAAGCTCAATACTGGATCAAAACGGTGTTAAATCATAGATAGAAACCTCATCCCACAGGCGTGTTTACACAACCCTGCCCTCTGCCCCGTACGTACAGTTCACCTCAGTTTACGCTGTAAAGATCCACTCCAGAGTAGAATTACATCATTAGGCTAATAAGGGCATTTCTTGTTTACAATCGAAGCACATCACTTTGATTCATATCGATGCGATCTTAATTCTTTTGTGCAAAACATTAAGGTTTATCTTTGAACTTAAAAAGTGTGAGTCATGGATGAGTCACTGGCGAACGACATCACAGAGCAGTTTGCATCCTACACCAAGAACTTCCACAGCAGGATGTCAAATTGTAGCCCTAAAGGGCAAAACAGAGCATCTTTGAAAAATGTTTTATGCAACTACCATACGAGATCCTCCTCTGAGTCATATTGTAATACAGAGATAGAGATGGAGCCGTGTATTTTGGTGGAACTTGAATTTTGAGGAGCAAATCTTTGGTGAAAAGTCAGGGATCCAGGTTTGAATTTTGTGTGGATCTGATTAGGGCAGCGTCGTTGTGATATTTTTTTCCTGAGATATATATTGCTAAAAGTTTCCAGTGTCACTCTGTTCAGCTGGATACTCCCTAATTCTCCCTGAAATAATGATAACAGACTCTCACCTCATTGCCAAGAGTCTTAATCATGTGTTGTTTATTGATATGGACATACTGTGGCTCACAGAGTTTGTCCACCTCCTGCATTTTGCCTTTTTTTAGGTTTGAAAAATCTCCTTCCAGAAATGAAAATCAATAAAAAGTAATGTTTAGAGACATTTCTAGAACAAGCACTTTGCATTTAATGAAGATGGTCCACCTTGGGAAGAGAAAAAGGGCAATTTCTGCAGGAAGCAAAGCAACACTTGACTTGGATATTAAACTATGACTGTTTCAAGTTTTGTGGCAAATCATGAAAAAATGGGAATATAGCCAATAAAATGGGTGTGTAGTTCTGATTGTTTTGCTGTGAAACTTTGTGTTGCTGCCAAAAAAAGAGATCATAGATCATAATGGGACTGCCCTGGATGATAAAACGTCAAATAAACAAAAATAAAACATGTTCCTAGATAATATAATACAAAAAAAGCTAAAATAAGACAATTTGGGGGACTGACTGGTGCTAACAGTGATGATGATTACTTAAGAAACATTAACTTCCTTTTTTTCTGATAAGAAAACAATCCTTAAACACTTTCTTCAGGTATCACAGTGGAAAAAAACAAATGCCTACAAATTTTCCTCTTTCCTCCTTTGTGCTGAGCAATGAAACTCTTATGCAACGTGAAGATGTCAGCAACTCTTTCCACTTTTGGCTGATGTCCACTAAAACCTGCACACACCAACCCAAGGTTTCTGACCTTGTTACTATTTTCAGCGTGTGTACACAAAGTGGGTCCTGCAGGAGAAACACTGACATATATGCATTACACTGATTACAGATGACACTTCTGAGCTAAAGTCAATGAAGACAACACCAAGGATGAAGCTGAAAGACACAGAAGAGGAACAGGCTGGCAGAAGGCAGCGCTCAAATATTTTGTAAATATCGACTGTAAATTTGTCTTTTGCAGTCACAGCAGTGAAACACACTGTGACTAAACGGGGCTGGATCCTCGTCTCGTGCTGAATCATGAGCTGACACATGCGGCAGCTGAGGCATTTGTTACCTTAGAGCAGTGAACAAACAAAAACAAATTCACTCTCATAATCCCAGAGTCAACAAAGAACAGGAGCTGCAGTGTGAAGACAGTGATCATGACACAGAAAGAAATGATTGTATGTCAGTGGTACCCAACCTTTTCCAACTCAGGGCCCACTTTCAAGTCTCAAAAATGTTTATGGCCCACCTTCAACCCAATAAGTGCGGAGGATATATATAACACATATATACCCAAAGTGTAATTAAAAAATGTCATAAAAATCACAATGTAACAACTGGTCAATAATGTAACATGGTGAGCCCAAAACGTTGTGAGTTTTTGCTCAATGTGTAACAACTTCTTAAATTTTGGGTCAGTAATTACATTTTGGGTTACACAAGATTAGTTTCATAACATTTTGAGCTTAGTACTTTTGTGAAATTTCCTACAAATAGTTGCGTTTCGGGTTTTATTATATTTTTTTTGATTACATTTTAGGTTGTTGTTAAATTTTGGGTTCCAACACGCCTTGTTAGAGGACTTTTTCATAATATAAATATTTGAACATGTTCAACATCCTTTAAAACATAAGTGATTTTTTAACAGTGTGAGCATTATTCTGTATATTTATATCTTTATTGAATTACTCTCTTCTAACATCACGCTATTTAGGAAATGATTTGGCGACCCACTTGCAGTACCGTCGCGGCCCACCAGGGGGCCACGACCCACAGGTTGGGAATCACTGTTGTATGTGGTTACGTGTAGGGCTGGGCAATTAATCACAAATTAGATTAAATCACAATATGTCCTGTTGCAATATTCTAATCACAGACAGTGCAATATTTCTATAACCTGTAATGTGTCAAAACATTAGCTAAATTTTTTATAGCAGATGTTTTCCGCTCCAAGCCAGTAACTCAACCAAAGAGACATACTGTTAAAAATTACCTTTATGACAGAAACATTCTACGTAGTAAAAAAGGAGGCAAAAATCGCAAAGAGTAGCAATAAAACTCAGTTTGAGGCAGTAAAATTTACCAAAAAAAAGCAGGTAAAGCCTGGAAATACTTAAAAAGTAGCAAAAAAATGGCAAACAAAGTGACTAAAATGAGCAAAAAGCAAAAAAAAAAATTAAGCAAGAAAAATTTCTGTGGAAACTTCAAAGAAATTAAAAAGTAGCAGATTTTTTATTTTTTTTTTTAAAGGAGACGAAAACAGTGAAAGTGGTATAAATGACCATAGTCAACAAAATTGGCAAGAAAGTTGGGATTAACTTGGAAAAGAGTCAGGTAGTTGCATAAACGATCCAAAAGTGGCAAAAAAGAGTCAAAAATTGGAATAAACAACAAAAATTGGCTGTAAAATTGGGAGTGAACCTGGAAAATAATGAGAAGGTATCAAAGAATTACAAAAAAAAAAAAAAAAAAAAAAAAAAAAAAAAAAAAAAAAAAAAAAAAAAAAAAAAAAAAAAAAAAAAAAAAAAAAAAAAAAACCACAAATTGGCATTTAATTTGGGACAAAGCCTGGAAATACTTAAAGGTAGCAAAAAATGGTACAAAGTGGCAAAAAAAAAAAAGTGCAAAGTGACTAAAATAATGAAAAAGCAACACAAAATAATTAGCAAGAAAAATTTCTTGGAAACTTAAAAAAATTTAAAAGTAGCAAAAATGATGAATAAAGTGAAAAGTAGTAAAAATCACCAAAGTCAAGAAAGTTAGGATTAACTTGGAAAATAGTCAGTGAGTTACAAAAATGGTCCAAAAGCTGAAAAAATTGACGAAAATGGGAATAAACAACAAAAATTGGCAGTAAAATTGGGAGTGAATGTGGAAAATAGTGAGAAGGTATCAAAGATTACCAAAAAACACCCCAACAAAAATTGGCATTTAATTTTGGATTAAGCCTGGAAATACTAAAAAGTAGCAAAAATGGTACCAAGTGGCAGAAAAAGAGTTAAAAGTGACTAAAATCACAAAAAAGCATAAAAAATTACCATGCAAAATATCAGCAGAGACTTAAAAAAAATTAGAAAGAAGCAAAATTGGTGGAAAAAGTAACAGAAAACAGTGAAAAGTGGTAAAAATGACTCAAGTCAACCAAAATAGCACAGAGTTGGGATTAACTTGGAAAACAGTCAGTTAGTTGCAAAAACCGTCCAAAAGTGGCAGAAAGAGTCAAAAGTGGAAGTGAACAACAAAAATTGGCAGTAAAATTGGGAGTGAACCTGGAAAATAGTGAGAAGGTATCAAAAATGGTCCAAAAGTGACAAAAAAGAAATGAAAGTGACTAAACAGACAAAAATCAGTCACAAGTTGTGGGTCGTTGCTCTGTAATTAATGTAACTCTTCATTATGTGTTTGTTTAAAAACATATGAGAAGGAAAGAGAAATACTCACACAAGAAATCTTCATTGCAATATAGGAAGTAATATTTTCAATTCGATTATTTTTGTAAATGGTTCAGTTAGTTCTGTGGTTTGGGGAAGTTTGATTTCAGAAAGAAGATGAGTCTACACCACTGACTTTTATTAAACTTTCTCTTGACGATGGATAAAAACACGATGGGGATCCCATTTTTCTGTAGTCTAACAGCAACCATGGTGGAATTTGAAACATCTGACCTAGATTATGTGAGATTACTAAAGGCCATGGGGCTTATATTGTCTAAGCTCAACAGCTAACAGACACAACAGCAACAACAAACATGCACACAAACATTCAGAGGCGCTTGGTCATGTGTTCCCACAGCTTCATCTTCCTCCTGTGGAGCTTTTAGCAGCAGCTTCCTCACAAAAACCAGTTTGGACTAAGATGCACTTTAAGCGTAGAGACCTCTGGGAACGACCTGCACACAGACGCCAATAAACTACTTACTGCACAACTCCTCCCGCCTGCAACATAAGCACCTCTGGAGCTGTAATTTATGGTCGGATTGTAAAACACTTTGGGAAGTTTCAGACTAATGCCTGCAAGGTTATTCTGCCAAAGAGTCACAATGTCACTGTGATGAGAAACTGCAGCCAGTAATATATGGCAGAGATTATGAAACTCCATTAATCTAGGTGTGTGTGTGTGTGTGTGTCTGTGAGCGTCTTGAAGGGTTTCTAGAGCTTGGAAAAAAGTACATAATGTCACTGCTGTCACATTCGTTCACTGCTGTGTGACACACACAACATGACCCCATGTTCACTTACACATATCATAGATTTAACATGATGAACAAACACAACAAAGAGACTCAAACACTCGAACAGTCGGTTCCAAACACTGACTGTGAATCAACCGCCTCCCCCACTTTGGGATGTGAAGCCAAAAGGTCTAAACTGTACAGCCCTGGCCATGGACCTTCTGCTCACAGAAATATAAATATCACCCCCCCAGTGAAACATCAGACCCCTCAGATAGAAACATTTCACAGAATAACAGACTTTTGTGTTTTCAAGGGATACACAAAACCTTAGACCAAGGATCAGAAACCCACATTTCTTTCATCCTTTCACTACAGCTCCTTGAGTCTCTGGAAAATAAATAATGAGTATTCACTTTAATTCTATTTCATTTTGGTTAGTCAGATTTTTCAAAACTAAGTCTAAATGTAAAGATTATTGTGATTTTGTGACATTAAATGACATCTACTTTAACTTTTTGTTGCTCCAAATATGCACACGACCGCCAAAATCTGGTGTAAAGTCGCACATTGTAATAAATGACCCTGCATTTATCAAGCGTTTAGACCCCAGGAATGCCATGCATGAATAAATGCATCTTCTCCGCAATGAACTATGTTAAAAATAAACATCTTTCATGCAGCAACGCATTGCAGTAATAGAACTACTTTTAAGAGCAATGAGAAGTGTAACACAATATTCTTGTAATTCCAGTAAGAATATAACACACAGACAAAATGACTAGTTACTACTTTAATATGTAGCCATCCTAATACACACCTGAACAAAATCTTAATACCAGCAGAAAAACTGAACAAATTTACATTTTGCACTGTTGGATCTAAAAAAAGGTTTTAAGTGGAGTTTCAAAATGCAAAAAGAAAAAGTGGGGTTGAGAAAAAAAAATTCATTCAACAAAAATTGTCTACAGTTCAATCAACACCATAAAATAGAAATAAAAGTTTGCAAAAAGGACTCGGTAACAAGGAGCTACACTTAAGAGATTTGTTTTTACAGGCTTGATGTGAGTGTTTCCAGGAGGTTCGTGTGAACGTTTGCTCCAAGTGGTGAAGAAGCTTCATGTTTGTTCTCCACTGTCTGAAACTGACGTCCTTGTTTGTAAACTTCCCTCTCCATCCATCCCATAATGTTCTCAAAGTGATTTAGATCAGGGGAACACGCAGGATGCTCCAAAAGAGTGAGATTATTCCTCTGCAGTGTTGCCCTGTTGAAAAACCCAGACATTAACACAGAGACCAGGGCCCTCAGTCATGAAGGACGCCCCCTACAACATCTCCTTGTCATGACAGTAACGTTGGACGCCATCAGGACCATCAAGGTTCAAGTTTTTCTCCTCAGAGAATCAAACTTTCTTCCACCTTTCGATGTCCCATGATGCTCTCTGTCAAAGTCCAAATGGGCGATTTAGTGGAAGGAGACGAGGCCTTTGAAGAGGTTTTTGTTCTTAAAGCTCTTCTCTCTCAGACGCCGTCTGACGGTTATTGGGCTGCAGTCGACTCCAGTAACAAACTTCATTTGGGTCGAGGATCGTCCTGTGTCTTGATGAACAGCCAATCAGATCCTGGTGAAATGTTTTAGGATCTACCACTTGACTTTTTTGTTCCATAACCCTCAGGATCTTTAAAGAAATTCAAGATGTCTGTCTAACTGCGTCCAACCTCAGCAGTGATGGCTTTGCATTGTGGGAGTCCTTGTTTATGCAGCTCAATAATCCGACCACGTTTGAAGAGAGAAAGATTTTCCACCTTTACCACCAGGAGGTCATGACAGAGTGAAAACCTGACAAAAAATGACCTTGAATCCTCATTTTTGTGCAGATTTTTTCTTTTAAAAGCTGTCGTCTTAAACTTTTGACCAGCTGATGAACGAACTATTTCACTGTTGTTTTAAATAAATTGCTTACTCATTCTTGTTTCACGCCAGTTTCTTCTTTTTGCATTTTGAAACTCTTGTACCTTTTTAAGATCCAACAGTGAGGAATGTAAATAAGTGCAATTTTTCAACTACTTCTAAGATTTTGCTCAGGAGTTTATTTGGTACAAAACCACATTTTAGCACCAAACTACCTAAAAGAAGCACTCGTCCCAGGGCAGAGATCCTGACTCCCAGGCTGATTTGTCTCTGAACCATCTGTCACCATCTGAGCCTCCACAGGCAGTTCCCCTTTTGTACAACACCCCAACATACACACACAGACTTAAACAGGAAACAAGGTCTCCATGCGTGTGTGTTTGTCAATACACCGAGTCTATTTTTGGAGCTTCGGTGCACGTAACAGTCTGCTGCAGTGTGATGCAGTCTTGTGTTTTCCTTCCTTTAACGCCACATTAATGTTGAATCGCTCAGACTTAAACTCGGAGCCATAAATTGGAATTGAAGTGCAGCTTATTTACTTGTGCACAAATGCAAATTCATTTCATGCATAATTAAAACTGCACCAGAAAAGGACGCAAGGATGAAGGTGTGGCTCTCTCTGCTTCATTCACCACCAAAAGGAGGAAGACTTTTTAATTTATGAAGAAGGTCAAATGTGATGTGGTCTTGCTTTTATTTGTGTGCATAGTTCAATCTTGTCCCACTTGCATTCACTTGTTGTTTCTTTCTGATGATTTAATTGGCTCAAAAACTGTTTACAAACACACACACACACACACACACACACATTTCACCTTCCATTCCCTGTAGATGTTTGTGTACAGCAGTAAACAACTTCAGCTTAAGGAGATGCTTTTTCATCTTTGGCTCTTTACAACACGCTGAGAAGAGCGTTACATCCCCGTCCAATCAAACGTCCTCATCTTCTGACTCAGGATGATGAGGGAGCTGCAGCAACTTCAATTACAGCTCCAACGATGATGAAGACATCTCACATCAGTGGTTTTATATTTGTTCTAGGGCTGCACAATACATCGTTTTAGCATCATCATCATCACAATATTTGAGCTTTTCAATGAAGTTTATGTAGCCTGACTATGCCCAACATTACTAACAGATCTGAGCATCCAGTTATGTATTTGATCACCATATTTGCAACAACTTGCATTTCACCTTTTCAGCGCTCTGTCATCTCACCTGCTGCTATCAGGGTCGGGCAGAGTGACGTGCAGCGACTGAGAGAGAGAGAGCGGTGAATGTGAGAGGAGCAAAGCAGTAGGGTTGTCACGATACCAAAAGTTCAAACTCACTATCCATACCCAGGAAGATATTCTATACTGGGGGGACTTCTAAAAAAAACTGATAAATTCTAAAAAACGTTTCATTAACATGAAAAACAGAAACCTAGATAAGTGACCAATCATACGTCTGCACCTTCTGACTCAGGAGGATGACAGAGCTGCAGCACGTTCACTTACAGCTGTGATGATGATGAAGACGTTTCACATCAGTGTTCTCACATTTCTACTCCATCCACATGAAAATATTCATAAAGTAACCGCTCTTACCTGGCCAAAAGCTGACGCTGTCTTTCAGCCAATCAAAATGCTCTGGATAAGCCATGAAGAAAACAATCACGAGTCAAATTACACTCTTGATGAATCCATTATGCAAAATCTTTCTTTGACTAATCATAAAAGATTGAATCCTCTCCTGGAAACATGATACTATCCTCAGCTCTAGTGATGTTATCAGAGTTGACACATCAGGTTGGATTGAGGACTTTCTATCACGCCGCCCTGCTGCTGCTCTGACTCTGCTGCCTGCATGCTCCGTTAACTCCCCATGTGAGACACACAGGGCTCAAAAAGTGCCGACACCAGCAGCCTGGACCAAGGCACGGTCAGAGAGCTTAAGCCCGGACCCATCCCATTCCACGCTGATTGTCTGTGTAAGTGAGGATGAGCGGCCGCATCCCAAACTGAGCAACCCTCTGACCTCTACTGTCCTCCCACTTGTCCGTCTGTCAACAGAGCCACAAAAGCAACAAAAAGTCTAAGTGTCCTCTGAGCTCCCACAATCCACAGGAGGCTGTTTGTGTCCTGGCTGCCCTGTCAAACACACACACACACACACACACACACACACACACACACACACACACACACACACAGAAGCATCTCTCCCTGATGCCAGCATGCGTGGATATCAACTTTGGTGTCAAGTGCAGCACCACCAGGCGCCCTATCGCTGCCTCTTTCACAGGGAGGAAGACAGATAGTGTGACAGAGCCGATAAGATGGAAGAAAGAGAAACAAACAGCTGGTGCAGTCAGCGGCTGTGACAGAGCTTGGCCGTTTGCCGATGCTAAGGGGACATTCAGCGGTGGCAGCCAGGGACGGGCCTGGTGCTGAGGGCAAACACACACACTCACACACACAACACACACAAGCGGCAGTGGCAGCCTGTCAGGATTACACGAGACTTAGAGAGCGGAGAAAGTGCCGTGGGGAGAGGTCACAACGAGGTTTTCACCTCTGCAAGCTGCAGGTCAAATAACAACAGCGATTTAATAATAAATATGGAACAACTTCATTTTTAAAGGTTGAAGTAACTGTTTGTTTACTGTCATGTCTGCCAGTGAAATATATGACTTCGAATGTTAAGATAAAAGTTAAACTCCTGTCCTTTTCCTTAACTGTCAGAGAGGTGTGTTACGCCGCATTATGTAATAACGCCGCATTATGTAATAATGTAATAAATTTTCACTTTATTTTGTAATAACGCCGCATTTTGTAATGCTGATAGTCAATGTAATTCTGAAGGTAAGTTGTTTTTTTTTCTAATTAAGACATCAGTTTTGGTGGTTTATTACATAATGCACTAAATTCTTACATTTCCAAGATAAAAAAAGTGCAACACCCGCATTTCTTAATAATCGACGCAATATGTAAGAGATTACTGCATAATGCGGGAAAATTTATTACATATTGCATTCAAAGATTTTATTACAAAATGCGTCAGATTATTACATAATGCGGCGTTATTACATAATGCGGTGTAGCAAGGTGATTTACATGAAAAATGGAAAGACAAGAATTCATATGTATCAGTTATTGATATGGTGACAAAACGTCCTCTTCTGCCCGGACATGTCCTCTTTTTCAGTGGTAAAATTACGTCTGGGGCAATTTTATAAAACTGCCAAAAATGTCCGGGTTAAGTTAAATTTTGAGGTAAAAAAGTCAAAATCCTGCGATAAAAAGTTAAATTTGGGGCTGAAAAGTCACAGTTCTGAGGTAAAAGGCCAAATTTTATGATAAAAAGTCAAATGTCTTTGCTTGTTTTGTTTGCTTTCTTGCTTGTTGGATTTTAATTTCTTTTAATCTGTAAAGTGTCTTTGAGTACTTTGAAAAGCGCTATATAAAATAAATTTATTATTATCATTATTATAAAATTTCAGAAAAAAAAGAAGTCAAGATTATGAGAAGTCAAATTTTGAGATAAAATGAAAAAATGTGCAGATATAAAGGTCAACCTTCAAAGAAAAATATTAAAATGTTGAGTTTAAAAGTCAATGTTTTGGGATTAAATGCCAAAATGGAGTCAAATTTTAAGAAAGTGAGTTGAAATTTTGAGATGTGAGAGTCAACATTCGGAAAAAAAACAGGTAAAAAATTGAGCTCAAAAGTTGAATTTTGTGGTAAAATATTTTAGGATGAAAAGTCTATATCATGTTTAAAAAATTGAGATTTTCAGTCAGAATTAAGAGGAAAAAAAAGAAGTCAAATTGTAAAATAAAGAGTCAAATTACAAGAAGTCAAATTTTGATATAAAATGTATAAATTAGGAGGTATTTAAGTCATTGCTCTGAGAAAAAGGTCAAAATGTTGAGCTAAAGAGTTTAAATCTTGACACCATAAGTCAATGTTTTGAGATGAAAAGCCAAAATAGAGACAAAACCCAAGACAGCAGGTCGAAATTTTGAGCCACAGTCAATATTTTCTGACAAAAAGTCAAAATTATGTAAAAAAAAATGTTGACATTTTTTGATACGAAGTCAAAATGAAGAGAAAAAAGTTGAAATTTTGACTAAATATGTGCAAAAATGTTTTATTAATAAATAGAAAAAGACATCTTACCAAACCCAATCTGTATTTATTGCTGGTGGAAATACAGTATTTACATTTACATCAAAGAAAATATTCACTTTAAACATAAAATGAGTGATTTAGATAAATAACTAATTCTACGACTCTACTCGCAAATTCATGAGATTAATCTTGAGAATGTACCTTTTTATTTTTTTACATGGCCCTAATCTTCCACCGTAGTAAAACTTTATAATAAACACTGAGTTTCTTAGTGATGCAAGTGATGCAGTGAAGCACTGAAAGCTTTGCATTTTTGCATTTTTGCAAAATGAAATGAATGTGAAGTACTCAAAGCGTTCAACGTGGTTGCAGATTTCTGAAGCATCGTGACGTTTAGACTCATATGTGGAAGTCGAGCTGCTGCGTTTTCCAGAGTTCACATCAGCCCAGTTCACCACAGAGCTGCTTTAACATCATGAGAAGGAAGAAAGTGTTTGATGGTTAAAACACTCGAGCAGCGGACACACCCCTCACCAGCAGCAGCACGACTGGATATAAATACACACTCCACCTTCAAGGGTCCTAACAGGCAGTCCATCCTCTCTCTCTTTCTCTCTCTCTCTCTTTCAAACACACATACAGGGGGGTAATGTAAGCGCTCTGGAGGAGGGGGGTTGCAGGGACAGCTGCAGACTAAAAAGAGAAAGAGACTCCTAGAATCACGACGGGTGAGGCTATGTTTGCTGTAGTAAGTACCCGGCTCTTTAAAAGCATCAGAGCAGCAGATTGCACCGAGCTAATGGGCGGCACCGTCATAACTGTCACGAGACAAACGCTTGTTAGTGAGATAAATGATCATTCCTGCAAAGTGTTTCAGTGCAAAGCGTCGCCTGTTATTCAGAAATGGTGTTAAATTTGGTAAATTCATTGGAAATGTAATTCACATTAAAGGGGGGGGAATCCAGGTTCTTCAGGTCTCTCACTCATCTTTGGTTATCAATGAGAGGATCAGCGTGAGTTGCTGCTATCTCTCTCTCTGCTCACATAAAGGATGAATAAAGGGAGGGGGGGGGCTCAGGGAGGTGCTGAGAGATCAGGTGAGTTATCTAAATGAGATCTCTGGAGACCTGAGGAGTGAACAGTGTGTGTCACCATCTGAGGAGAGAGTGTGTGTGTTAACATGAGTTTGTATTCAGCTGTGTGTCCTGACTTTAGCATTAAAACCACAGTGAAAGCTCCAAAAAGTTTATTCTCTTTCCAAAACTAAGAAAATGTCAGGAAATTAAGGGTTCTGACCTTTTCAAAGACATGGAGCCAATGACTGTATATAGAATGGACAGCGTGCTTCCTCCTGTCACCGTTCTACGATTTTGAAGCCAAAAAACCCCGTTTCTCTAGCCGCCATTGTGCAGCCAGAGTCTGCGCAGTAGAGAATTTCCGGTGGAGCAGAGTAAAAAAGAGAAATAAAAATATTTATTTCTTCTTCTTCAGAAGGTTTAGTCTCCTTTTGGCTCTTTCCCCAAGTTTCTTATATCCCCGGTAAAAACTACTCACGAACGGCAGCTGTCAACTATCGTAAAACGAAACTTATATCGCAGTTTTTAACGTCCAATAACTAATGAGAAACTAACTTCTCAGGAAAAAAAACACCCGAACACCATGCAGCCAGATGACATCGTCATACTACCTTAGCGTAAGGATGAGAGAAACGTTTCTACGAGGTATCGTAATTTTTTAAAGTTTTCCCGGCTCATATCTGGAATACATGGGGAGGCGGGGCTTATGACCTATACTGCAGCCAGACACCAGGGGGCGGGGCTTATGACCTATACTGCAGCCAGACACCAGGGGGCGGGGCATCTGCTGGAGGCTTCAGTTTGAGCCGAACGTCGTTACGTCCACTCACTATACAGTCTATGGTCCTGACTTTAGCATTAAAACCACAGTGAAAGCTCCAAAAAGTTTATTCTCCTTCCAGAACTAAGAAAATGTCAGGAAATTAAGGGTTCTGCCCTTTTCAATGAGATGGAGCCAGAATACGATTATGTTTTCGCCTCTATTGTGGCCGTAACGATGAATATTGAAATGTAAAGGTTCGAAAAAAGGCCGAGTCAAATCTATATAAGCAGAAAACATCAAGGGATCATTTTGATACATTTTCACGAAGAGCTGAACAATTTATCGTTTTCTGATTAAAAACACAATTCCAGATATTGTGATCATGTGATCGCTGACCCAGGATCTGTTGTGTCAGCTGTTTTTCACACGTCTTGGATGTAAAACTGTTAGAAAAGATCCTTTTTTCCTTGGTCAAGGAAAAGCGTCTTGTTTTAATGCAAGACGCATTTCAGATCAAGTATCTGACAATAAAGAAGAAAATAGGGGATTCTGTTGAAACCCAACCATAGCCGGATGGACAAACAAAAATTTCTGCCACAACTGCCAGGAAAATTAGTTAAAGATGCAAAGAAAAACCTAAAACTTCAGCTCGAATACAGGACTCTCTAAAAATGTTTCAAGATGCACAATAAGGAGGCACTTGAGGAAAAAGGGCTGCATGGTCGAGTGGCCAGAGGAAAACCATTTCTACACAAATGCGACAAAGTATTCCGCTTAAAATACGCCAAACAGCACAAAATGAACATCATCAAGTTATTGAAGGCTGCTCTTGCTGCTAATGTTAGCCACACTAACAGAAGAACAATCAGGCATTGTTTCATTCCAAAACTCTGTGATCCTGTTCTGAGAAGTGTTGAACACATTGTGCCACATTCAGACTGTTTCTTGAGAGTTTTCCCACTTTCCTGTCAGGACTTTAAAAACCACAAAAACTTAAGACGGATACTCAAAGTTGAGACTTGTGAAAACTCCATGAACGCATCAAAACCCTAAAACGAGCCATTTATCAACAACTCTCCTTCAAGCGAAACATAACTCATCTAAAAAGCATCCACTACTGAGAAACTGCATTTGTCTAACCCTTTATTTGTGCATTTTTCTCTACAGCTCCAGCTCCTGATCCAAAAACAGACTTTAGAAAATTGAGCTGTCAGACATTCATTGATTACAAAAGAAATCTGTGCGAAATAATTTCATAAGAGTCAATGCACGAAACGAGTACATAGCTTGTATAACTGTTTATCTTCCCCCAACACCTGTCAGAATTCATTTCTGTGTGTTTTTTTCTCCACAGAATAAAAAGTACACCTTGTACTTAATGAATCAATCACAGGGAAATGCAGATAAAGCTGTGTTATTATTCCGCACAACAGAAGCATCTCTCTGATAGAGACTGAAGGAAAAGGCTCTTCTCAGTCCAGATACCAGCTCTGCTCAGCACGTGAGGAGAAGACTGTGCCATATGGTGTTAGTTTCAGGGCTCCAGGGTTAACATCTGTATGCAGACGGAGTCCACATCCAGACTGAAGAGACAAATGCTTCTTTTTTTTTACTCAAACACAGAGCAGTCTTCATCCTCCTGCCATTTCAATGAGAAGCAGTCAGACAGAAAGAAAGAGAGTGACCGGCAACTCTGCAGGGGCCTCTGTGGCTGTTTGTTTAGCATCTGTGTAAGCATGTGTGTGTGTGTAAGCATGTGTGTGTGATAGTCAGCTATTGATGCCCGGTGAGTTGTAGTAGACACAGTTTTATAATGTCAGATAAGACACTAAACATGAGGTGGGGGCAGATTAGATGAGATTATAGACGCTGTGATTATAGAGACAAATTCAGCTTCTCATGCATCTTAAAGTCTCGTGCAACAAAAGCTCAGTGTGTTTTTTACACACACACTGGTGTAAGTTGAAGGTAGACATTAAGTAAGGCCCAAAATAAACCCTTTCTTTTTCATTAAGTGTCGATTTTGTCCCTCTTCTGACACCGTAGTTGACCTCTTGGAGATTCTGCAAAAATTCCTTAAGATACTCAAGTGCAGATTTTCAATGATGTAAACAAATAATGTATAAAAGCCAATTTCAACCACTGAAAGCACTACTATAAAACTGTTTTTTTGTATTTATTTACTTATTAATTGACCTTATTGGGTTGACATCTTCACATAAAAAGTCAGAATAACAACTCGGTAATCTCAATTTTTTTTAAAGCTAAATAATTTGACTGTTATCTCAAAGTTTCAACTTCTTTCCCATGGTTTTGGCTAAATTACGTCTCAAAAATCTCGTAATTTGGACTTTGATCTAGTTAATGTGACTTTTTCTTTCAAAATTGTGACTTTTTTCCACACAATTTCAATTTCATTTTCTAAAAAACTTCTACGAAATTATCTTAAAATTTTGAATTTATCTATAAAAATCTAAACTTCGACTCAAAATTTTGACTTTGTCTTTGGATTCGACTTCTTTCCCATAATTTTAACCTCTCAAAATTTTGATTCTATCTTAAAAAATAGCATTCATCCCAAAAATCTAAATTTTTACTCATTTTTTTTAACTTTTTCTTTCAATTTCTATTTTTTATGTAACTAATTTGACTATTTTCCACATAGCCTTAACTCAACTATTTCAAAATATTGTCTTAATTGTCTCAAAAATATGTACTTTTACTAAAAATTCTGACCTTATTGTCTCATAATTTTGACAATTATTCCATTACTTTTGACATTTTGTGTCAGAATCTCTACTTTTTATCTAAAAAATGTTGACATTTTTTCCTCATTTTGGTAATTATCCCAAAATTTGACATCACAAACATCTCAACTTTTTGTTCCCAAATTTTGATTTAATTTTTGATCTTTTTTGCCTTTTTACCTGGTAATTTTTACTTTTTATCCAAAATTTGACTTCATTTTCTCAAAATTTTGACAGATTTTCATAAAACTAATCATCATCTTCTTTTTTATTTTGCAGTAATTTAATGTTTTGTTTATGTAAAAACAGTATAAGGAATATATTGACAGAAAACTGCACCTTTGTGTTTATATTTTGTTCTTAGAGAAGTCATTAATCCTCAGGGACAGATGATGCTTAGAACATAATTCTTCAGGTCCTGACCCATAAAATCTCTGTCCTCGACTTCCTGCCCCTGTTTTCTGGACTGAGAGCCCCCTGTTCTTTGAAAGCCTCCATCTTTCCACTCCATTATCCTCACAAGCGCGTTAAACCCTGAGCTTAATCGTTTATTATTGATAGCTCAGCAGGAAGCTCAGCCTCCTGGTGTGATGGCGAAATGGTTAAAGCTGAGATGTAAAAGAAGTAGGTGAAGGATAGAAACGGCGCCTGTGCAGCGTGGAGGTTTTGATGGAGACTTATTGTTGTGTGTTAATGATCTTCAGTGAAAACTGCTGGTGAAGAAGCTGCTTATTGAGGCTGATGATGACCTCGCATGTTTTTCTAGGTCCTGGCAGCGCGTTGATAAGGAGGAGAAAGATTCTGTGTTACATAAAAGCAGCTGAGGTGTTCGCAGAGGAGAGACTCTAATGTGTTTGAAACTTTTCTGGAATAATAATAATAACAAATTTTATTTATAGAGCGCTTTTCTAGAAACTCAAAGACGCTTCACAGACATTAAAAACATCAAATAAAACAACACAGAAATGATAACAATGATAATAACCTATAACAATGAGAACAAGACAAAACAAAACCATGGGATACATTTAAAAGCAGTTAGACATTAAAAACACTTTTAAAAAGATGCGTTTTGAGGAGGGTTTTGAATGTGGATGGGTGTGGACAGGCTCGGATGTGTTGTGGTGAGGTGATCCAGAGGGTGGGGGCAGCCACAGAGAAGGCTCTGTCCCCCCAGGTTCGGTGCTTGGTGTCGGGTGGTATGGAGAGGAGGTGGGCTTCGGATGAGCGGAGATCTCGGGAAGGGGTGTAATGGTGGAGCAGGTTGGAGAGGTAGGAGGGGGCCTGGTTGTGGAGGGCTTTGTGGGTGAGGAGGAGAATTTTAAACTGTTGGTTGATGGGAAAAGATAAATTCAGAGCTTCAACAAACAACAAGCCAAATAAGAAACGTTCTTCAAATATCTGTTTTACACGGAGACTGAAGCTGAGAGTTCACACATGAGCGATGAAAATGAACATCAGCTGGAGAAGTTTGATGAATGTTTGATCGATAAGTGAGACGTCCCGTCACTCGAGTGTCGTCTGACGTCTGTGAAACACAAGAGCAGCTTTTCTACGCCAGGCGTGTTCACCAAAGGTCACCGCTTTGTAAAAACCGTGTCAAGGCTCCGTGACATGACAGCGTATCAATCCCTCACAATTCAGCCGAGGCCACAGTGGAAAAAAAAAAAAAAAAATGACAGCTTTGACGGATGATGCATGCTGGGATTTTCACCATGACGGCAGAGACGCTCCAGTTTACACCACTGCTCTGAGCCACATCCAGTTTCAGTTTTAATCCTCAGAAAGCCACAAACATGACACAGAGAAGCCATGTGACCTCGATCAGAAAGTCATGTGACCATATGGGAAATGATAGAGAAGATAAGGAAACCACTGAAGATACAAATACAATTCAATTTGCTTTGATAATTTCAATAAAAGCTATGAAAATCACTATTATCTTCCTGTATTTTTCATTATATGAATGAAATCTAAAACACAACATTATTGACCTGGTAAAACTGATAAATGCTAAAAGTGAAGCATCAGTCCAAACAATCGGTTTCAACATTGCTGAACACATCCACTCGACCTGTAGGTCTTCATATTGGAATGAGCAGTGAGACCATCATGTTAAAAAAAAAAAAAAAAAACCCAAACATAAAAATATGTAGTTTCTTTAAATGTAGAACCACCACAAGTGTTTTTCCTGTTTCTTGGGCTTAAGGGTACCTGAAAATGTTTTGTTTACACCAATTCTTTATTTTTCAATTTTTTAAAGAATAAAATCAGAGGAAATATATATATTTATTTCTGATTTTCTTTTTTTTTTCTAATGGTTTTCAAACAGGGAGGCAGATTTATGACCAGGCCAAAGAAGTCCCTTGTAATATTTCATCCATGACAGTGACAACTTCCTTTGTTTGTGAGAAAGTTGATGTTTCTTTAAAAACTTTTTTAAAAAATCATGTTATTCAGCCATAATTTTGGATATTCTTGCGCTATTTTTTTTGCAAGCTGTCATGAAGTGAAGCTAAAGTCGTGTATATGTTATTTGTGACAGTATTGCAAGTATTGCATGTTTGCAAGTGAAGCTCATGTTTGAAGAATGGGAAGCACTGATTTAAAGTAGAATAGAAATAGAAAATAGAAATGCATTTTATGACTCGTTACTATAAAAAGTGATCACATTAGAGTAACACTTTACCAGCATCACTAGATAGGGCTGGGAAATGAATCGCAATTTAGATAAAATTGCAATATGGCCTGCTGCAATGTTCTTCTCGTAGACAGTGCAATATTTCTTTAAAACTTAGAACGGCAGATAAAATTGTTTTCTAGTCTGCACCATAGACTGTATAATGAGTGGACGTAACGACGTTCGGCTCAAACTGAGGCCTCTAGCAGATGCCCCGCCCCCTGGTGTCTGGCTGCAGTATAGGTCATAAGCCCAGCCTCCCCATGTATTCCACATATGAGCCGGGAAAACTTTAAAAAATTACAAAAAAAATTAGAAATGTTTCTCGCATTTTTACGCTAAGGTGGTAAGACGATGTCATCTGGCTGCATGGTGTTCAGGTGTTTTTTTTCCAGAGAAGTTGGTTTCTCATTAGTTATTGGACGTTAAAAACCGCGATATAAGTTTCGTTTTACGATAGTTGACAGCTGCCATTCGTGAGAAGTTTTTATCGGGGATATAAGAAACTTTGGGAAAGAGCCAAAAGGAGACTAAACCTACTGAAGAAGAAGAAATAAACATTTTTTATTTTTTCTAGAGAAACTGGGTTTTTTGGCTTCAAAAATGTAGAACGGTGACAGGCGGAAGCACGCTGTCAATTCTATATACAGTCAATGGTCTGCACCAGTGTGACTCAACCAAAAGACTAATTGTTGAAAACTACCTGTGTAAGAGAAAAATATCTCAGTGGTGAAAAGTGACAAAAACAGCAAGAAGAAGCAATAAAAATGGGTTTTAAGTGGCAAAAATGGACGAAAGCAAGAAAATTTGGCAAGAAAGGTGGCAAAAAACTTGGTAAATATTCAGAAAGTAGCAAAAAAAATGGTCCAACAGAGGGAAAAAAGGGTGAAAAATTACCAAAATGTGCTCAAAGCAGTGGCAAAAATCTTCATGGGTTGTTGTCACGCTGTAAATAATGTCAAACAACACAAAGATGGGGAACCTAAAAACAATCGCACCTTAAGTTGCAATTGCAAAATGGGGGAAAATAATTGCAATAAGATTATTTTTGAAAATCATTCAGCCTTGTCTCTATATTTCAAGTAGTTTGATGAAATAACCCAAGCTTTAAATGCTCTCAATCTTCTGTTACAACAACTGCAGACGTGTCACCAGGACGTCTTTTGTATCAGAAAGTGGGGTTACCATGTCAACACAAACAAATCCTGCGTCTGAATGTCCCGAATTAAAAGGTGCCCGCCTCTACGAATGAGAAGTAACGGTGGAAGATACGGTTAATTTTACCAACATGTACACAAAAGACACAATACATGTTGTTATCTGGAGTGAACAGCCCTGTGTGAGTCACAGCTCCAGCCCACACATGGGAGGGGAAAGATAAGTCTAACCTACAAAGAGAAGAGTGATACTTATAAAACATTGATCAGACCACTACTACAGTCTGTGGACCAATCACTGGCCTCCTGCCGCTCTTCCCCTCCACTCTCCGTCCTCTCTGCACACGCTCACATCCCACGGCCTCTTCTTCCACCTCACTTGTCTTTAGCTGTGGATGCTGATGGAGGCTCGTACCTGTTGACCTACATTACACCGTCCTGTCAGGGCCCGAGCAGAGGAAGTTTCATCCGTAATGGACCAGACCTCCTGGGATTCCTTTCCTTAATAAAGCTGAACTCGCTGAAGTTTACATGTGACATGGTCGTTGCCATGGAAATCTAAGCTGAAAACACTGACTGCTCTTCAATAATGCATGTGTAGTAATGTAACATTGATGTGCTGGATGATGCAGAGTATAAAAAATAGTTTTTATGAACAGGAATACAGAGCTATAATCTGTGATATCCAATTTTTACATTTTGAAAAAAAAAAAACAACTGTGAAGAAAAAGGAACGGGGAGTTTTTTAACTCTATGGATTAAAGGGACTGTAAGGACTTTCTGAGTGATCTTGAAAAAGTCTCACCTCTAGATATATTCCTGATCATAATCTCCAATTTAAAATGAGATTATTGGCACTAAAATAGTTTTTTTTTCCTAAATGCTGATTCCTAGCTGCCCGACTGGGACTGGATGAGTCAGGTTGGACCAGATTGATTTACCCGTCTTGGCTCTACTCTACTCGACTCTACTCAGTTTGTGTTGCGTTTCCATGGGCGCGGTACTTTACATCCGACGCCAGTTTTTAGTACCTGCTCTACCCTGGTTACCAGCGAGCTGAGCTGATACTAAAAGGTGACGTCGACGGTCTGCCGGTCACTCATTGGTCAGAGAATGTCGTCTCTGCAGCTTCTGACTCTGAACAAATCACTTACAAGAGGCAAAGGAATAAGTCAGCGACGGGTTTTTAATGACATTTAAATCTGACGGCACAGAACCAGACTGAATGAAGACAAAATACAGCCCTAAAATGCTCCTTCATGATTCCTAAATAAGTTAAAAGTCCTTTTAAACCAAAAAGAAGTTAACAGCAAAGATAGCTCGGTTTAAAGAGTCTTTTAAATTAAATCAAAGTTGGTCGGTGCAGGAGCGATCTGTCTGCCACGAGAGTCTTTAAGCACCAATCAGTCCATTAATCCACAGGGAACCAAAAAGGAAAACCAGTTCAAAGAAGAATGATTGATCAACAAAAAATCTCTGGTATACCAGGCCCAAAAATCAAAAATTAAAGTGATCTCACTGGATCCAGGGAAGAGTTGATGTCAGGAAGCGGCTCCTTCGTTTTCCTCTGCGTGCAGCAGCACCAGGCTGTTGTTTACCTCCGTTGTCATGACGCCCGACATTAAGCCGCTGTATTACTTTAATGAAATCTTTTGAAAGCTTTTTTTTTTCCTTTAAAGACCACGGTGGCACATATGTTAGTACAAAATTATGTTTGTGTCACGTTATAGATGACATGCATGTGTTATAAGATCCACGCCCACCGTGAGTCTGTAGTCGGGCTAGTGGAAAAGGTAAACAAACTGAGTAGAGTAGAGTAGAGCTGTAATTGTATAGTGGAAAAGCACCATTAGAGCACAAGCTAAAGGCTAAAACATGAACTAACTGCAGTGATCTGTTCAAACCTGAGAGTCTATCATATGTAACAGTTACATTTACCTCAGGATTGATCAGATTACCACATAGTCATCTTTCTTTGGGTAGTAGCTGAATGAAATATTAGGAGCCTGAAAAAGCTGACCGTGTCCCCTCAGCTTACATGGAAAAATTATCTTCTGAAACTAAAGGGTTAAAAATGTCCAGAGTCATTTGTGAGCAGAAATCAATGCTCGCTGCTCTCTGCTCGTCACAAACAATGTTCCCCACAGGCTCCACATATTATCCAATACAACTACAACAGAATGTTATTGTGCTCTAGGACAAAGTGTTTGCTCTGTGCAAATACTGTATGAAAGTGCAGAAGTATAAATCTGTCTGTAGAGAGTGTTTACATATATGTTTCACTGGATTCAGCAAAAATACATCAACATCAACAGTGAGAAAGGTGTCGCAATAACAAATTTTGCTGGACAATAAATTGTCCCAGAAATTATTGCGATAAATAATAATATTGATATTTTGATACCAATTTCAACAAATATAATAATAATGGTATAATAGTGCAAGTACACCCTTTTAAAGATAAATGACCTTTTAATTCTTAAGAATATTAAAGTTGGAAGTAGATTGTGAAAAAAGACATTGTAAATATACGAAATAAATAATCAACACAACCAAACACAATCAAGAAAATGCACTGTCAGCCTCTGTTAACAAAAAATGCACTTGAATAAAAACCACACAAAACTGAAACAATAAATAAAGTATAAAGTTTCTGTAAACAAAATTGCACTTCAATGTATATTAAACATTAGGCTAAGACTTTAAGATATTTAACAGGCAAAATTTTCAATCCAGTTAGGACCTTTGTAAACAAAAAATGCACTTGAATAAAAACCACACACAGCCAAAAGTATAAAATATAAAATAGACTCTGTTGCTGATAAGAAAAAAACTCACAGCGACACAAAGTTAACTCATTATCCAGTGTCTTTGGTGAACAGGCCTAAGTACAACTTTTAGCTTTCTTATCTTAACTAATAGTAAGTCAGTGATATTATAAAGTGGTTTTTCTCTGTAGACAAAGCATCAAAACTTAGCAGCAAACTCGTGCAGCTCTAACACACAGCTCCCTGTTTCAGCATCGCTCCATAAAAAAAAAAAAACATCTGCATCACTCCTCAGCCCCCTTTTCATCTCTGAAAGGTAACGCTGATGTTCACTTTACTGTGGCTTTGAAATCTCCCCTTTCATTTCAGCAGCCTCGCAGTCTTTCAGCACTTTCCCTCTCTTATTTTACTGTTTGTGTAGGCAATTTGGAAAAAGTACAGGTTGACAAATTATTGCGTAATACGGTTTGAGGCTGCGGTATAGGAAACAAAAACGCTGCGGATCAGAAACTTTAAAGGTGCAGTTTGTGGAGAAGAGACTGGAAATAATATTCATATATGTCTGAATATAAATCTATTATGCTTTTGGTAACTTAAAGTGACCCTGTTACGCTGCATCATGTAAGAACGCCACATTATGTAATAATGTAATAAATTCTGACTTTATTTTGTAATAACGTTGCATTTTGTAATAATCTGACGCATTTTGTAATAAAATTCTTGAACGCAACATGTAATAAATTTTTCCGCATTATGTAATAATTTCTTACATATTGCATTGGTTATTACAAAATGCAGGTGTTGCACTTTTTTCCAAGAAAATGTAAGAATTTGGTGCATTATGTAATAAACTACCAAAACTGATGTCTTTTCTGGAAAAATTCCAGGGGTACTTTCGTCCATGACTGTATATTTGCATAACATATTCCAGATTGCGTTTGTGTTTGTCTTCCAACATTTCATTACGCTGAAGATATTCATACTATTTAAACTTATTTAGAGCAATTTTTATCTCTGTGAATTCAGTTATATTTGACTTAGATTTGACCAATGAATGATCTTGCTACTTTTTAAAATTAATTTATGTTTACGATTCATGCTGGAATGCTGATAGTCAATGTAATTCTGAAGGTAAGTTGATTTTTTTTTCTAATTAAGACATCAGTTTTGGTAGTTTATAACACAATGCACTGAATTCTTACATTTTCTGGGACAAGTGCAACACATGCATTTTGTAATAACCAATGCAATATGAAAGAAATTATTACATAATGCAGGAAAATTTACTACATGTTGCGTTCAAGAATTTTATTACAAAATACGTCAGATTATTACAAAATGCACCGTTATTACAAAATAAAGTCAGAATGTATTAAATTATTACATAATGTGGCGTTTTTACATAATGCGGCGTAACAGACTCTTTATATTAAGATGAAGAGCAGGTCCCCTTCAATGGAAGCTATTTTGCAAAAAGTGTGTGAACTATAATTACAAGCCAAAGTGTGTTATTTTAGTCTCTTAGCGGACAAAATGGAAGCTGATGAGTGGAAAACACTAAATGATGAAGTATCAGACGGAAAATGAAAGAATGAGAAGATCTGAGCTCCTTAATAATTCAGTGCAACCTGATCAGACTCATTCATTAAACCTTCAATAGTGGGGAACAAAAACTGGACCCGCTCCAAAGCTGGCAAACTGATCAGAGAGACATCTTTTCTGGAATAACAGTCAAAGCAAATATGAAAAAAAAAAAAAAAAACAAGTGTCCCTTCAGAGTTTGTGAAGCCTGGAATAAAACATCTCTTTGAATTTTGGGGACTCAAACGTTTCACTCGTGAGTGTCCATGACGTCAGTTTAATTACATGTAGCTCTGACGACAGGGTTTCTTTTCTACGTAAAAATCTAAATATATCCTGCCGTCTCCTGTGAGCTCACACGCGCTCGGAGGCGGTGGAGGGTCGGGGTGTGAAAGGACGACATGCGTCCAATGGAGATGCTCTCATCAGCGGATCTCAGCTGCACAGAGTTTGAGGCTCAGCCGCTGACTCATACCAGTCCACATGACTTCACAAACTGATGCTCGCTGATAATGTGCCGGGATTAAGGCCGCTCTATGTGTGTGTGTGTCCTGATATGTGTGTGTGTGTGTGTGTTTGTGTGCTGTTCCAGGCCTAAGATCCGTGGAAAAGCCACAGATACGCACAAACCCAAACAGCCTCGGATTCCCGCCGGTGGCGCTCACCAGCAACTATGTGAGCAGATTTTCGGGAGGCGTTTTTTAAAAATCTGGGGTGAGGACACGCCCGAGGGATCGCAGCGTGAATTCAAAGGGTCACGAGATGTTCAGCAGGGAGTAAAAGTTAAAAAACCTTCCAGAATAAGACACCGTTTATTTTAACGTGCTTCCTCCGTGCTCTTGGAGTTGACTTTTAGTGTCAACAGGTCACAAACACTCACAGATTTTCTGACTAAAAGCTTCACTGAGAAAAACAACATAACACACAATGAAAATGTGTAAATAGACCCCTGAGACTTTTTTTGTTGTAGAATAAATGTCGCAGCAACAGTACCCCACCTCTTAAGATGCTTTTAGAGCTCTCTGACTGTCCAAACCTTTTTGAAGTAAACTCAAGGCAAATTTCTTTTTTCTTTTTTACATCTTGGTTTGTTTATATTCTTTGTCTCAAAGTGTCTTTTGAGCTTTTTGGGTTTTATACTCACAGTAAACGGGACATTATCACATAGAAGACGTTTCTGCTTCTCCTCAAAGCTTTCAAGCTTTCAAGGTTCAGGGTTTATTTACCAATATTTTAAGACAAAAAGTCAAATTGTGAAGCAAAATGTGAAATTCTAAGATTACAACATCAAATTTTTTGAGTCAAAATTGTGACAAGAAAGTCAAAATGAATATTTAAAAAGAAGAAATTATGAGATGATATGAATTTTTAGTTTATAACATCAACGTTTTGAAATAAAAAAGTCTCAATTTTGAGATAAAAGTTGAAATTTTTGGACAAAAAGTCAAAATTGTGAGATAAAACGTCGAAATTAAGGGAGGAAAAAGTCAAAATGATTAGATGAAAAGAAGAAATTATGAGCTAATTTGAATTCTGAAGTCTATATCGTTAACATTTTGAGATAAAAAGTTTAAATCTTAAGATAAAAACTGAAATTTTGAGACAAAAAAGTCATAATTTTGTGTTAAAAGTCAAAATTAGGGTCTAAAAAGTTTTTCATTTTTAGAAAATGTCATAATATTGAGTTAATATTCAAATTCTGAGATAAACGTAGATATTTTGAGACAAACAGTCAACATTTTGTGTTAAAAAGTCAAAATTTGGGCCCTTTTCACATAATTTTGACTTTACAACATCAAAACTTGAACTTTAAAACTAAAATTCTGACTTATTTTGAGCAAAAAACAAAAAAATATCGACAAAGCTAATCAGTGCATTTCTGAAATCAACTGAATCAACTTCTTATAAGTTACTCAAATTAAAGAAGCTGTTGCACATTCATGCAAACTTAACATTGAATTATTGACAAATAAACAGTCAATACAAAAACACTATACAAATGTAGCAGCCTTGGAACCGATATAGATCTGATAACATATCAGAATCAATATTTATTACTTATTCTGCTGCATGGAATGCTAGAAAAGGCTTGATCAAGTGATGTTACTAAAAAAGAGAACAAGAGTCAGAAACAGCAGATACGAGGAGCAACCAAACTTTTCATTACCAACTGATGATTTATGTACATTTGATCTTAAAGGTTTAAGTCAAATGTGACAATCTGTTTTCAAGTTCTACCAGAAACCAAAGCTTACACCACTTTTATGTTAAATACTTCTACTGAGGTCAAATAATATGTGAAAAGTTACAAATGCATGTGATTACGCTCGTGTCATGAAGTTACAGAGAGCTGACAAAACCAGAGAGACCCATTCAGAAACAACAGCATTTATCCAGATAATCCCCAATCTCAAGCCTCTGTGTGCCTTTTAGATACATTTCCCACCACTCAGTTCACACACACACATACACACACACACACACCTACATACCTACACACACACACATACACTCACTTCAGGGGGGATTGACTGGCTCTGGCTGAGAAAGTAGCAGCCATCATTACCTTGTCTGCTTGTAAACCACGAGGGCCAAAGCAATCATCACCCTTAAACACAACGTTTCCTATTACTCAGTACACACACACACACACACAAAAACACACACATAAATACACACACACTCAGACATGGTCCATTTCTGCAGATGGATAAATTACAGGGAGGGAAATGCACAGTGGCACAGCCATCAGAGGTAGAGGAAATGAAGAGGCTTAGCTCCAGGCGTAATAGACGAAGGGACGGACCGGGAAGAAAACAAAGGCAAATAATTTATAATGCATCATAGCATGCTGCATAACTGCACGGTCAGGAAAACTGCCTCTTTCCTGGAGCGGTGCAAAAGAGACGAGACAGCTGCGCACGGGGCGAAAAGGTGAAGACCTAGTTTTTAGGTTAAGGAGGGCACGCTATTTTTAACCACGACTGTAAAGGGAAGTCACTGACCACTTCATTGTACGCTGCTTTGTGTGCAACGTTAAATCTAAACGCTTAAAAATGTGTGCAAGGAAAAACTGGAGCTTTCAAATGAAGTCTGTTTTTTTCAGCAGGGTCCACCATCTTGTTAAGATTTGTTGCAGTGAAACTCAACAAACAAAGACTTTCAGCGCATTTATATTTCATCAGCGCGCAGCCTTCTTCCTGACTCAGAGAGGGCTCTTCTTCCTGAAACACACAGGGGGGTTAAATGAAGCTTTTGCTTGGTTTAATTAGACTGACGCAAACAGCAGAGTGGATCCTGCATAACCAGAACCCTGCAGATCTACAACCAACAATAAAAAGGAGCTCCACACTTCAGACACAACAAACCGTCCCAGAGTTCAAACTCTCAACTATAAGAGCTGGGCAATTCATTGAAAATTAGATTTAATGCAATATCCAGTTAAAAAATTTTGCTGTTTGTTCTATGCTCAACACCAGTGTTACTCAATTCTGCTCAACCAAAGAGACAAACTGTTGAAAACTACCTTAGCAACAAAAATGAGTGATAATTTGGGAGAAAGCTTGGAAAATTATCAGAAAATAGCAAAACATTCCTCACTTTTCTCTCTTACTCCTCCTCTATGAACTTTCTTTTGTTTCTTTTCAATGTTCATTTAATTCATGCGGATCACTTTGTAACGTTGTTTTGAAAAGTGCTATACAAATCAAGTTATTATTGTTAATAAAACTTTTGAGAAGCCTGACACTTCAGTTTAAAATATTCTTTTTATCGCTCTTATGTAATATTCTAATTTTCTGAGACACTGAAAGTTGGGTTTTTATTACCTGTAAGCCATAATTATCACCATTTCAAGGAACAAATAGTTGAAAATATTTCACTCTGTGTAATGAGTCTATATAATATCTGGGTTTCAATTTCTGAAATGAGCGACCAAAAAATATTGATCTTTTTCTAGATATTCTAATCTTTTGAGATGCACCTGTATATGCAATCATGTGTGTATTATGTATGTTTTCTCTGTTCAAAACAAGAATAAAAAATATATCTATCATCTCTTTCAATATCAGTCAGTGCTGTACATCTTACGCACAAGCTAATATGTCAGCATGAAAATTTCAAATGTGTAGATATAAAATTTAAACTGAGCTTTTCAAAATGACTACACTCCTCTCTACACTGCTTATCTATGGTAAAAAAAAATGACAGTAAAGAAAAAATGAAAACTTTGAAGGTAGCTTATAATGATGCATTTAGAGTATTTCTGAAATTAACAAGATGGATGAGAGCAAGTCTCATGTTTGTCACCAATAATGTGTCCACATTTCACCCTGAATGTCAAATTTTTATGTACAAATTCACAAATATATGGGTCCATATTGCTTCACAAATAGAAATAATAACGTCACTTACTCAACTCACAATATGCGACACAAAGTTCTCATTTCAATACAAGAAGTGTTTTTACAAATGTCTCCTTGGGTTTAAATTACTAACAATCTATGAACGGCCTTAATCCCACGTTTCAGCCTTTAGCCTGTGCTCTATCACTCTCCTGTTTAGCTCTCTTCTGCGTTTCTGTCTCTTTTATGTCAGACAGTCCAGCTCCTGTGTCCACTATGATTCCAAAGTAAATCACAGAAATCTTTTCAGCAGAGAAAAAACCATGGATCTCTGTTCCCGCTGCAAAAATTTGTCAGCAGGCATGTTGTTGTCATGGAGTTAGCATTACTCTGACCCGAAATCAAACAAACGACAATGTCTTTGGCGCTGGTCTTTGTTCGGAGTAAGAGAGTGGAGAGGGCTCAACCATAGACTGTACAATGAGTGGACGTAACGACGTTCGGCTCAAACTGAAGCCTCCAGCAGATGCCCCGCCCCCTGGTGTCTGGCTGCAGTAGAGGTCATAGGCCCCGCCCCCTGGTGTCTGGCTGCAGTATAGGTCATAAGCCCCGCCTCCCCATGTATTCCAGATATGAGCCGGGAAAACTTTAAAAAATTACGATACCTCGTAGAAACGTTTCTCTCATCCTTACACTAAGGTAGTATGACGATGTCATTTGGCTGCATGGTGTTCAGGTGTTTTTTTTTCTGAGGAGTTAGTTTCTCATTAGTTATTGGACGTTAAAAACCGCGTTATAAGTTTCGTTTTACGATAGTTGACAGCTGCCGTTCGTGAGTAGTTTTTATCGGGGATATAAGAAACTTCAGGAAAGAGCCAAAAGGAGACTAAACCTTCTGAAGAAGAAGAAATAAATATTTTTATTTCTCTTTTTTACTCTGCTCCACCGGAAATTCTCTACTGCGCAGACTCTGGCTGCACAATGGCGGCTAGAGAAACGGGGTTTTTTGGCTTCAAAATCGTAGAACGGTGACAGGCGGAAGCACGCTGTCCATTCTATATACAGTCAATCGGCTCAACAGGTTGTGGTTTTTGTTCCCCTTTGACCCCGGACGTAACACTGTCAACTTTTAAACATCGGTCTGAACGAATGATGGTGGAAGATTCCTGCTGCTTCCTGTAAAATCTTGCTTTTGAGTGTCTTAAGGCGGTACACAAAAGGCTGCCTTTACAGTTACATAATGAAGTTGTAAATTGTGCATGGTCGGCCACATTATGTAACTGTTGATGGTTTCTCTCTCTCTCTCTCTCTCTCTCGGTGTAAAGGTCTGCCGTATTACAGGTTACTCACAGTGTATCAATCAATCTAAAAGGGCACAGTTGATAAGCTTCAGCCTGCAGCTGCTGCTCTAACAAGTTACACAGCGTTAACATGCTGCACACGTCAGAGCGGGTTTCTTTTTCCTTTTTTTTATAGCTGCTAAGTCTCAGCAACCCTCTTTTGTTGTAATTTCCTGCAGTTTCATGCCCAGGCATCAAAGAGAGCACAGCTGTGTCACTGGATGAATGCTTTAATCTATTCAGCCAGCGCATCTGTGCACCCCGTCTTACACTACGTCATTAGCCGCCCGCCCTAATGTGTGTATTTGTGTATGTGTGTGTGTGCATGGAAAGAATTATGTGAGTATTCATGAGGTTAGCATGCACGCTCACAGATATGTTCTCACATGTCTGGGTGTGCTCTCATGCAGGAATCAGGCTAAAAATGCTAAACGCATGCTGACACAGACGCACACCGAGGATGACATGAAAGGATAATGAGGGACTTTTTTAATGCCTGAAGTTGTGTTGGGTCTCCCACTGAAGGCCACATCAAGACATCACATCACAGACGCTAATTTATGTGATGGTTAAGAGCTCAAGCTGTGCTAAATTTAGGCCAGATCAGTGATTTTCTGACAGACAAGGAAAAGCTGTCACAGGAAAACAACAGGACAGAGGAAGGAAAGCAGGTGAGAAACGACACTGAGCTCCACAGGAAAGAACCTTAAAGGGACTGTGAGGACTTTTTGGTGATGTTGAAAAAAGTTTTATCTGGAAATATATGCCTGATTATAATCCCTGATCATAATTTTTTGGATTTGCCTCGGGTCCCTTTTTTGTTTCCTAAAAGCTAATTCCTAGCTCCCAGATTGGGACTGGACTGGATAGATTTGATGCGCCAATTTTTCTATGACAACAACACTGGCTGACAAATTTAAGTAGTGACAACAGAGATCTGTGTTTTTTTTTTTCTCTACTAAAAGTGATTTCAGTGATTTATTTAGTCGTAATGGTGGAAATAGAAGCTGGACTGTCTGACAGGAAAAACGACAGGAGAGCAGAAAAAAGCTGAACAGAAGAGTGATAGAGCACAGGCTAAAGGCTAAAACACGGGAAAGAGGCTTTAACACAAGCTAAAGGCTGAAACACTGGTTCAAAGCTAAAACAAGGACTAAATGCTAAAATGCGGACTAAAAGCTAAAAACACAGACAAAGGCTAAAAAACAGGCCAAAGGCTTATATCCGGGCTAAAGGCCAAAATACATGCTAAAGGCTAAAACACGAGCTCATGCCTTGAACATGGGCTTAAGGCTGAAACATGGGCTAGAGGCTAAAATACGTGCCAGAGGCTTAAACTTGGACTAAAAGCTAAAAACACAGACAAATTCTAAAAAGCAGGTTAAAGGCAAAAACGTGTGATAAAGGCTTAAACACAGGCTAGAGGCTAAAACAGGTGTTGGAGGCTAAAACAAGGGCTAAAGGTTAAAACACAGGCTAGAGGCTTTTACCTAGCCTAGAGACTTAAACACAGGCTAAAGGCTAAAGCGCAGACTATAGGCTAAAACACTGGCTAAAAAATGAAACATGAGCTAAATGCTGAAACATGGGCTAGAGGCTAAAACACAGACTGAAGGTTAAATCCCAGGCTGAGGGTTAAAACACAGAAAAACTCAGACTTGAGATTAAAACACGGGCAAAAGACTTAAACAAGGACTAAAGGCTAAAACACAGACTAAAGGCTAAAACACAGACTAAAGGCTAAAACACGAGCTCATTCCTTGAACATGGGCTTAAGGCTGAAACATGGGCTAGAGGCTAAATACGTGCCAGAGGCTTAAACATGGACTAAAAGCTAAAAACACAGACAAATTCTAAAAAGCAGGTTAAAGGCAAAAACATGGGCTAAAGGCTAAAAAACAGGCCAGAGACTTAAACACAGGCTAAAAGCTAAAGGGCAGACTATAGGCTAAAACACAGGCTAAAAAGTGAAACATGAGCTGAAGGCTAAACATTGGCTAAAGGCTGAAACATGGGCTAGAGGCTAAAACACAGACTGAAGGCTAAATCCCAGGCTGAGGGTTAAAACACAGACTTGAGATTAAAACACGGGCAAAAGACTTAAACAAGGACTAAAGGCCAAAACACAGACTAAAGGCTAAAACACAGACTAAAGGCCAAAACACAGACTAAAGGCTAAAACAGAGACTAAAGGCTAAAACACAGACTAAAGGCTAAAACACAGACTAAAGGCCAAAACACAGACTAAAGGCTAAAACAAAGGGAAATCCTAAAAAACAGGCCAGAGGCTTGTACACAGTCTAAAGGCCAAAACACATGATAAAGGCTAAAACACAGGCTAAGGGCAAAAACATGGGCCAGAGGCTAAAACAGGCTCCAGTGGCTTAAATAGAGACAAAGGGCTATAACTCAGAGGATTAAGGATAAAACACAGATTTAAGACTCAAACATAAGTTAGATGCAAAAACACAGACTAAAAACCAAAACACAAGCTCAGCTGCTCTTCATACAGATCCTCCTCACAGACACTTTTAGCTTGAACATCCTGCTCACTGCAGTTTTAAAACATATTCAACGTCAGTAAAACATGTTTATAACACTGACACATGAACATGTTTTACTGCTGACAGGAAGCATGACAGGAATCTCGATTGACTCTGGGAACGGACCGGAGTCGATCTTTATAGAGCCACAAACCAAACATGAGCATAGATTAAATTGTCTCACTGCCTCATATAAATCATTGTCAACTGACTGCGTCCCATCAGAAAGGCATCTACTCTGTATAATTAGCTTAGAAACAGGAAGCTGTTTGTCGTTTATAACGTTGATTGAATGAATTTCACTCATTCGGTCGACAAATTAGATTCCAAGCACTCGCTGGTCAATAAATGAAACAGTTGTCCTGCTCCAGCTCACTGGCTTCGACTAATAATGGTCTATTGTTGGTTCAAATCCAACCTTTACATTCCTGCACTTCATTAATGCAGTGAAATTGTGTCTCCTGAGTCCTGTATTTGTAAAAGCAGTGTTCATGGAGATGAGTGAGAGATATACACTGAACATAAAGGACACAGTGGGTGGGTGGGATCTTTTTTAAGCCTTTTCAAAACCAAAGACAGGAGGAAAAAAAAGAGAAATGGATTTGACTGTATGTGCTTCTCTGCTCTGAATAGCTGAAGAATTCACCTAAACACTGAGTTTACCTGGATTACATTTACCCTGTTATTCTGAAAATGCCCTTAAAATATCAATTTATAATCCATGAGGAAAGTCAACGTCCTGAAGGAGCTAACATGAGCTTGATTAAAAGCTAGCCACCTTAATACAATTGATAAAACCTGACAGGGGAATCAGTACAGTAAAATGAGTTTTATTTTCAGCATATTTATTTCAAGTCTCCACAAATAGTCCTCATGCACGTTGAGTTTTACGCTTATTATTGAATTCACAGAAGCTGGGTTTCAATTGCACCTAGAAATGCGCAAAACCTAAATATCACAATTTAAAAAATGGAATTTAAAACACCAAAGTTTTGAAAAACCTTTCAAATTTTGATAGAAACTTTTTAAACTCTCATGAGGTGGTTTTTCAGGATTTTCAATATTGACATTTATCACACAAGTGCAATGGTGACACCTTTTTTGCAGAAATATGGCTGCTACTGCACATACGGACTCTGGCATTCATATTTAAACACCGCCTGTTGACAACTTTATCAAAATGACGGTTCCAGCTCTTAAAATGTTTGTGGTATCCCTGGTTACAGCCTGTTACAGTCCTCCTTCCTTCATTCACATTCTATAAATTGAATCTCGCTAAACGAGATTTTACTCAAGTTGTGCGCAATTCTAGTTGTACCTGCAAGGTCCAATTGTACTCAATGGAAACTCCAGATCTGTTGCTTTTATATTGTGAAAAAGTGTAATGGAAATGCAGCTACAGATTTGAAATGAGAGCAGAAGAAAGCTAAAGAGGAGAGTGATAGAGCACAGCTTAAAGGCTAAAATAGTCACTAATCTGTTTGTGCTAATGTTGATTCCTGTCCACATGCAGCAGTTATTCTGCAGTGATCTGTTCAAACCTGAGAGTCTATCAATAAAATGAAGAGCCAGGTTACGTTTGCTCTGCTTGGTGAGGTTGGAGTTGGTAGATGAGACCTGGTAGGAAATAACCAGGATTCACTAACGTTACAGACATGTATCAGAGCACCAGGCTGTGAGAAGCTACTAAACTACGATACAAACTGAGTTTTCAAAGTTTGCATGTTGTCACGTCACAATCAACATCGCTACATTAGGCGTATCTGTTAATAAATACATTACTTTGTCATGTTGTTTCTGGTAAAAAATTATCGTGAACAAAGAAGAGTTAAGAAAGTTTAAATTCAGTTTTAAAGACTTCTTTTATAGACATTGCACTTTCTTTTTAAGGTTGCTAAGGGGCATGTTGTTTCAACAGTGATGTGAAGATGACACGCTAGTTTGATGCGCTTTTATTCCAGATTTGTGAACAGTTGAACTCTTTAGAGCAGTGATTCCCAACCTGTGGGCCGTGGCCACCTGGTGGGTCGTGGAGGTATTGCAAGTGGGCCGCCAAATCATTTCCAAAAATATATTAAAATGACCCGAAATATAATTTAAAAAGTGTTATTATACCCAAAATGCCAAAACTGTGTAGCCTGAAATGTAATAACGGCAAAAAGTAAAAGTTATCACTTTCTGATATCTGTTATATCATTGCCTTATTATATTTTGGGTTTTATTTCTTTTTTTAAACATCTCTGGCTCAGCACTTTTGTTACATTATTGACCATTTACTATGTTTCGGGTAGCTGTTACACTGTTTTTATGACATTCCAGATCTTTGTTACTAATTGGGCCACAAACATTTAGTGAGACGTAAAAGTGGGCCCAGAGAAAGAAAAGGTTGGGAACTGCTGCTTCAGAGCCCACAGAGGTGAAGTAAAGTTATATTAAGTTCTAGGTTATGCTGTTGATGTTTGAAAACAAAGAAGAGATTAACTACACAGTTAGCAAACAAAAATAGAGCTTCACAGAAACAAGATGAGGGTTTTGTCATAAAATAAGTGTTTTGAAATCTTAAAATTCTTGACTACGTTTTGATTTTAAGCATGAACTGGTTAACATGGTGAAAGAGCTGGAGGCCTGGTGTACTTATAGATGTTCATACTCAGATTAAAAGACTGAAGGAGGTTTAAAAGTTGGGCTGATGGGAGCACATCATCTCATAAACATGTCTCAGATGGAGGATACAGTGTGGATAGCGGTGAGGATGCTCTGATATAAGCCTCAGTGCAATAGCAGCCCGCATCTTCACCCTCTCTGTTTCCTTTGAAGTCTCCCCATGGGGGTGTGGGAGCTGGGGGGTTGGTAATGAATCAAGCTGAGCCATAATGAATCTCCTTATTCAAGTCTGCTTTGATGAAATTCCACCTGACTGATCTCAAATCACAGAACAAAACAGCCAGAGCTTGCTGACAACCGTTATGAAAGCTACACTGGCTGGCAATGAAAAGGAGAGCGTCGAGCGTCGAGCGACTTCAAGGATCCCTTCAGGATACTTTTCGATGTTTCTTTGCTTTCTTCAAACTTGCTCTGTGATGCCTAAGAAGGCTGAAATCTGATGAGAACGCCCAAATATGCGATAATGTTTGTCTCTAAGTGTTCATTTTTTGATCTTTTCTGTGCCACTACAACAGCTCTTTGCATCTATAATAATAGAAATGACCCTGGGGAGAATCTAGACAAAAGCAGCAACATTTATCATCCTAAATTTTAGCAGGGACCTGCTGTTAAAATATCGCGCAGACTACTGTCTGCAATAATATCAATATAAACTCTTTGATGAAAGAAATTTGTCATATCGCGATGTTTGGTCACTGCAGCAACATCATGAAGACGGAGTCTGCCACCAAAGATAATATTGGCTCAATGATTGGAGATGGTTTGGATTTAGAGTGTCGGATGACTAGCAGCAAAATATGTCCTGTAACGAGCATTCAGTGAGGGTGCAACAGGTACGGGCAAGAAAAATAAACAAAACATGACACTCCTTTCCTATTGGTCAAAAGCACACGTCATCAGCCAATCACAAAATTATTTGGTTGCTAGGCAAGAGGGACAGTATTGGGAGAGAAACAGCATGTGCTGCAGCAAGTTTTGATTGATTTTTGACTTTTAGCGTGTTTGGATTACATTGTTAGTGCATAGTACAGTTTTTTCTAGTTTTGTGTGTCAGAGTCATTGACTTTATATAGAATGGACAGCATGCTTCCGCCTGTCACCGTTCTACGTTTTTGAAGCCAAAAAACCCCGTTTCTCTAGCCGCCATTGTGCAGCCAGAGTCTGCGCAGTAGAGAATTTCTGGTGGAGCCAAGTAAAAAAGAGAAATTAAAATATTTATTTCTTCTTCTTCAGAAGGTTTAGTCTCCTTTTGGCTCTTTCCCAAAGTTTCTTATATCCCAGATAAAAACTACTCACCAACGGCAGCTGTCAACTATCGTAAAACGAAACTTATATCGCGTTTTTTAACGTCCAATAACTAATGAGAAACTAACTTCTCAGTAAAAAAAACACCTGAACACCATGCAGCCAAATGACATCGTCATACTACCTTAGCGTAAAGATGAGAGAAACGTTTCTACGAGGTATCGTAATTTTTTAAAGTTTTCCCGGCTCATATCTGGAATACATGGGGAGGCGGGGCTTATGACCTATACTGCAGCCAGACACCAGGGGGCGGGGCATCTGCTGGAGGCTTCAGTTTGAGCCGAACGTCGTTACTTCCACGGCCTGCTGGGGGGCCGCGGCCCACAGGTTGGGAACGGCTGATCTAAGTGGTGAAAAGTGAGTTAGCAAGTAGCAACACACGTAAGCTTAAAGTGGCAAAAATGGTCAATAAGCAGTAAAAATTGGTAAAAAGGCCCGACTTTTCTGTTTAAAATATCCTTTTTTATTAATCTTATGTAATTTTCTAATTTTCTAAGACACTGATTTTTGGGTTTCTTATTATCTGAGAGCCTTTATCATCAGATGGGGAACCTAAAAATAATGGTACAATCAGTCACAATTGCAATATAGGGAAAAATAATCGCAATTAGGGTTATTTTTGCAAACTGTTCAGCCCTAATAAATATCTATCATTGCTGTTCAGGTTCGAACACATGCATTGAAGCCTCATCTCAAGGATAAGGCAAAGTATCGAGATATAGATCAAATATTGTGATGTGAATAAAATACCAGATCCCTCATTCCTTGTGCAGACATGATTAAAAATAAACTGATCTGGATTGAGTTACCACATTACACTGCACTCATACTCTACGTCAACATGGTGCATTAGGTGAATAAAATGAGCGCAATGACGCGGTGTAGACTTTCACACTTCATATAAGAGGAAGAGCACAACAGTTGACGTGCTCTGCAGAAGTCTGGAGCCCATCTGTACGCCTGCGGTGTTCGAGAAAGGTGGAGGAGACTGCCAGGAGGAACAAAAGAAGTAAGTAATTAAAGAGCGGGATCTCTCAAACAAAGCATGAGCTCGGCCGCCAACTGCATTTAGCTGTGCATGGCTGCAACGTGGCTTCTTCTGCTGCTTCTTTGTGGTTATTTTTGCAAAAGGAGGCAAAAAACTGAGTGAAGTTCAGATTTAGTTAAGCAGCAGTTTGCGGTGTATTGAGTCTTGATTCATTTACTGAGATTCAGTCTCACTGGCATTTCTTCAACAGTAATAAAAATTTCATTAAATTTGAGGAGCTTAATGGACTGCTCTTTAATCTGAAAGAGTCTGGCTAGTTGTTTTTTATTTTTATAGATTTTCATAACTTTGCTTAAGCATAGCCCTGTTGGAAAAGTCCTTCAGGGCGCAGACACAGCAATTGGCTTTCTGAAGCTGCAGGTATCACAGGTATCACTTTAATGGTGATTAAGCCAGACTTAGGCTCAGACAGGTCACTACAGTGGTGCTACACTGAGATCACTGGATTAAGGATGCACCGATCTGCATTTTTTGCCCCCGATCCTGACTTTTCAGTATTGACTAACAGCTGATACTCAGTCCTGATCCGATTCTCTGGTTTGCAGAGATAAACTTTGCAAATAAGGTAAGAAAGTGAAGCAGCACGGTCTTTTGTAATAGCAAAGAATAGTAGCTCAAGTCTTAAACTTATTAATTCCATTTAACTTATTCCAGCTAGTTTTGATGTTAAAGTCATATAATAAACTATTTACATGTTCTCCTGCATGAGCCCCATGATCTTGTGTGCATGTCATACAGCACACTAAAATCCAAGCGTGCCCTGAACACAACTCTGACTGTGCAAGACTACAAACCTAAACATTAGACATATTCTCTGTTAATTAAAATGTTTATTTTGCCATGAACCAGATTACAACTTAACCCAAAACTGTAAAGTAAAGGAGTCAATTCAGGAGCTGGGTTTGTTATTTAAGTTAAGAGTCAAAGATGGCTCGTTGTGTTCTTCAGTTGTTATCACTTCTGTTAGTCAAGGACTTAAAAGAGTGTACATTTTTGTTACAAAATACATCTGGAAACAATTCATACCTTCAATCTTTATCCTTGCATTAGAGTAACAGCTTTTGATGTTTCGACGGTTTGATGTAATTTTCTGTCAAGTATGTGAATGTTACTGTTCATTGTGAATATTTCACTGCAGCTTGATTGAAAAATAGCTACTAGATTTTTTTCTAAAATCGTTCAGCCCTGGTTGGTACCATAGACTGTATAATGAGTGGATGTAACGACGTTCGGCTCAAACTGAAGCCTCCAGCAGATGCCCGCCCCCTGGTGTCTGGCTGCAGTACAGGTCATAAGCCCCGCCCCCTGGTGTCTGGCTGCAGTACAGGTCATAAGCCCCACCTCCCCATGTATTCCAGATATGAGCCGGGAAAACTTTAAAAAAGTACGATACCTCGTAGAAACGTTTCTCTCATCCTTATGCTAAGGTAGTATGACGATGTCATCTGGCTGCATGGTGTTCGGGTGTTTTTTTTTCTGAGAAGTTAGTTTCTCATTAGTTATTGGACGTTAAAAACCGTGATATAAGTTTCGTTTTACGATATTTAACAGCTGCCGTTCATGAGTAGTTTTTACCGGGGATATAAGAAACTTTGGGAAAGAGCCAAAAGGAGACTAAACCTTCTGAAGAAGAAGAAATACATTTTTTTATTTCTCTTTTTTACTCTGCTCCACCGGAAATTCTCTACTACGCAGACTCTGGCTGCACAATGGCGGCTAGAGAAACGGGGTTTTTTGGCTTCAAAATCGTAGAACGGTGACAGGCGGAGCCACGCTGTCCATTCTATATACAGTCAATGGTTGGTACCTATAAAAGTACTGAATATGGTACCCATTCCAAATCACCAATACATTAAGAAAAGCTAAAATCAGGCTTTATCCAATACTGGTGATCGGGTTCAGGACATTCCTAGTTTGATAGCTACAAAAAAAACAAATTCAGGCCTTCGTTACCCAGCAACCACACACAATGATCAACCATTTTGGCAGCAAAGGGGACAAAAATGATAGAAACAAACACACAAACTGTCACAGGAAAAGTCCAACTCCAGGAGCCCAGAGGCTGACGACAGAGCTGTGAGGGTCAGAGCTGTGTTTGGGCAGAAACAGAGGCAGATGCAGAGCTCAGTCGCCTCAGGGCATCTCTGGGTATTCAAGCTCCACCAGGGCTCTTCATCAGTGCCCTCTGATGCCTCAGACCCATGACCAATGGTGCACACACACACACACACACACACATTAACGCACACACACACTTCCAGCTAAGAGTCAGTCAGGCCTTTCCAGCCTTTCGGACAAGAGTGGAATTTGGAAAGAAGTAGAACAGCCTCATTGAGCGCAGACACAGACAAGTTAGAGTGAGGAGACTGTGGAGGATGTAGGTTATGTTGGACCGTGTCTCTTCCACTGATTCTGATGCTATAGAAGTATCTAGGTTATCTTTCTCTGTGCACGTGTGACAGTATTTATGAGGGTGCTCTCTGCTCTGGAATGACAACGACACGGCTGCAGAAAAAGGATCTTCACCACATCTTAGACCAGAGACATGCACCACTCATTTAGGTTTGTTTAAAGTTAAATACTGCAAGATCTGTTTCCTGTTTTATGAGCTGGATTCTGAAATCTGATTATTAAACTATGCAAAGCCTGTAAAATCCAAACACCAACTTTTATTACTGATGTGTTTTCAAATGTTGGACAATTTTCAGCCTGAGTAACAGTGACCTTTTTGGTAACACTTTGCGTTACGTGTCTGCAAATTTCATCATATTAAGGTAATAATTAGACAAACTTTTGTTCTTGTCAAAATTACTTCTAAATTTTGAACAGCGCATTTTTTGATGAGTATATTTGTATCAAAGACATGCATAATGAATATTAAATATTGCGACTAATCTGACTCCAAACCTCTGATGTTAGTCCTGTGAGTTGGATTGCTTTGATTGTTCAGTTGCAGAGTGCAGACTTAACATAGGAAGTGAACTGTTCATCGTTTTTTTTTTGTGTGTACATCAATAATTCAAGTCAGAACTGCACAGTACACAATCAAAAAATCCATATCATGCCTCCTTGATTTCATATGTCCATTTTATCCACTGCTGTGATATTAGTTGAAGATAAAACTATTATGTAAGGTAAAATAGAACTGTTCGGATGAGTCCATCCATTCTGCAGCTTTGACAGATATGAACATACATGCACACACACTCCATCTCCCATCGTCTCCACAAACAGCTTCATCTCCATGTATTTCCCTTCATTGTGATGCCTCTTTCATATGTTCAATCTCTTCCTGTTTCCATCCTCTTACACCAAACACACACACACGCATAGACACTCGCACATACACACATCTCATTTTGTCACCCACATGTCAAGTCATGCAGAAAACACAGGGGAAGCTCTTTTTTTTTTTTTAATCCCAGGATAAAAACGGCAAAATGCAATAACCTGGGACAAAAGTGCTGACAACTGAAGACGAGTCCGGCTTTTAGATGGAGTGATCGGCTGCAGGTGGAACAAAAAGGAGACCCCCCCCGACACACACACACACACTCACAGATCATCATACAGACAGGCACTCCTCCTATATTCTCTCTAGGCTGATCCTCTTATTCCCCCTCTTCCCTTTCCCTCAATTTCATTTTTTACGCCCCCATTTATCCTCTTCTTTATCCCAACACTTCACCCATTTTTCCCTTTCATGTCTCCCTCTCTGTTAACCTCCTACACCCCACCAGGTTAACGGTGATCTGTTCGCCATTCATATGACTTTATCAAAGTATAAACAGTAAAACCTTGTCAAATATCAGAATGTTTCACTGCATTAGAAAGCTTAAATTCTTCATATTTACAGTTTTCTTCACCAACAAAACGTAATTATTGAAGGAATCTCTCACAACAACTGGGACGTCCTACCTGTTTGAGGTCATTACGCCACATCTGTAGCCTGTAACCTAATGATTGACTCTCCTTTCCACCAGAGGAATCCAGAGTTCAAACATATCAAAAGTGTTGTTTCATCAAATTATTCCAAGTGGTGAAATTTCTCCTGTAAAGTCCGTTGTTTTGTTCTCATCAATAACAGCAGCTTCACAGTCTTAGAGCATTTCCTCCTCAATGTCAATCTGACAAAGCTGCAAGCGTTTGTTTTACTTAGTGTTCTAGCTGCAAAATAGAAGTGATTGCATCATTTTCTGTGGATTTTTCATCCCAGGACAGCTTGTGATAGACAACAAGTGCTCCCTGCTTGACTGGCCAAAAGCACATGGTGGTCTTGCCTTAAAGCTCACTAAGACGCTTGTTTATTTGCTAACAGCACTGTTGATCGCACACACAATAAGTAATCACATTACCGTTCACAGGAAGCCATATACAGCCATTTGGATAATTGGTGAGACCTATTTATTGCTATGCATCTCCATTTACATTCAGTCACGCAACAGAAAAGGTACAATCTGTGACTGGGAACTACAATTTCAGGATTTTTGGCTGACTTTTTTCCACACAAAGAGCAAAGTTGACCAAAAAGAGAACACTGAGCACTGATGAAGCTGGTTTTGTTTGCACAGCGTCTTCAGACAAAAGCATGGACAGTGAGTACAACTCTGCACAAGACTAAAAACTCTCTAACTCCTACAAGGTTTTACCTAGAAAGCTCAAATTTCACCCAGATGTAGACAACAAGGTGTAGAAGTGATGAGGTGGATGTCTCATGTTTGGCATGAAGCATCTTGAAGTTAATGGTTTTCAAAGATTGTTATAGAAAACGAAGAGAATAAAAGGGTTTCAGCTGCATTTAACCTGATGTGGACTTTAGCAACATATGAAAACATGACATTTTCTGAAACTAGAGATTTTAACCTTCCAAATAAAGTGTCTCTGATGATTTTGACGATGTGGTTCTTCAGTTATAGTCTCTGAAACACAGTGTGGAAGGTAGGTTAGAATTAGGTGGGGTGTAAAGGGTTAAACCACCACCAGGTCTGCACATTATCTCTCCTTCTTCTGGTCACCTGTCCTACTCTCCTCTTATAACCTTCCCACTCACGTCTCATTTTCTTCTCCCGTCTTCCTTCCTCCACTCCCTGTTTTCATGTTGCCTCACTTTGCTCCCTGATTAGCGAGATCAACCCGTAAAAGTCTGACAGTCGCTTCGTTAAACAGTCTTTGGAGAGGCTCCTATATGAAAAGGAGGAATGAATCAGAAGCTTCAATTACAGATAATACGTTCCAAGCCGTGCATTTCAAACAGTGTTTAACCACAGAGGGGGGCGGTGGTAATGTTAGCCGTTAGCACACAGGGTCAGATTTGAAGGTTGAGGAAGTGGCATCGATAGAAAAGACGTAATCCAGTCTGCAGAGCGAGCGAGGGAGTTTCTTCTTCTGGTAAAATTATTCAATGTGTGACACCCTCGGACTCTTATGTAATTGTGAATTTGTGCACGGCTGCCTCCTCATAGACAGCGAGAGCAGTCTAGTGCAGAGCCACAGGGACTAAAATAGTTCGTCATGTGTTCATTATCTCCATCCTCATTTAAGTGCTTACCCAGATCCAGAAACATTAAACAGGAGAGGGGCCTTCGAGTGGGTCTGTGCATGTGTGTGTGTGTGTGAGGCAGAATTTAAGGGGAATGAGGTTGTGGGGTTGTGAAAACTTCAAAGGTTATTATTATTATTATTACTGCAGGCTGAAGCCATGCTCTGGCATCCCTCAAGCTTTGATCATTATGTAAAGCTGTTGTGCTCAGCGCTGGCACTGAATACATTACAGAGCGGATAACGGACGAGCACACAGGCCTACATATTGACTCAGCCGCTAAGTTACATCCGACTTTAATATAACACACCTCCCGTCGTCTCAAAAGGACAATGAAAGTGTGTTTTATCCAGCCTCACCTTGACGTGTGATCGGGATGTAAAGATAGTTTCAGATGCTCCACACTGATACCTGCGCTTCTTAAAGAGACACTTTCACAGCGTCTCACCTGAGGATTGGTGGAGTGATCACAAGAACTATTAAAGACGCACAGCTCCCCAAAACTATTGTGTAAGGTCTGGTTTGAGTCTGGAAGAGTTAAGAAGAGTCTGAGGACAGAAATATCATCATCATCAGAAGCTGAGACCATGAAGCTACATGAAAGATAAACATTTTTGAAGCCATTTTAGCTTCTTTGGGGACAAAATTTGCACCCAAACAAATGCAGAATTATCCTTCTGGTCGGCAAACTGCACCAATCTGTCCCTTTGGCTGGTTAAAATCTGATAAACTGTGCTCCTTGGTGCTAAAATCTGCTCAAGTACCCTCCTCTTGGGAGCACATACTTACACTAAAGTGCCCTCTGCAGCCAAAATACATTAAGATGCCCGATTTTGAAACCAGAAAAAACCCGTTACTGGAGCCGCCATTGTGCAGCCAGAGTCTGCGCAGGAGAGAATTTGGGCGGAGCTAAGTAAAAAAAAGAAATAAAAATATATCTGTTTCTTTTCCTTTGGAAGGCTCTCTTTCCTCAAGTTTCCTGTATCTCTGATAGAAACTACTCTCGAACTTGTAACATTTTTTGCTGAGGTTAGCGTTAACGTGAGGTAGTAATGTTAACTTAACTTCTGACGCGCCAGACAGACAGTTTCATGTATCCATCGCGGATTTATTTCACTAGTCTATCTGGGTAAGGGGCGCTAGAGAGTGCTTTCAAAGCGGGACTTTAAAAAAATAAAGCAGCTGGTGATTGGACAACGTGCTGCTCCATACGCTTATCACAGACCAATCAACATCAAGCCACAGTGACGCAACAGATTTGTAACCTGACACCAGATAGAAAGTTCATATATCCACTGCGGAGGTATTTCACTTGTCCGATTTTGCTCGTCTCCCGATCAGTGAAGAGCAAAAGCATTGTTTCCCATCAGAAAGGCTTTAAGTGACGTTCTCTGCTCTTCTTTTAAAGAAGAATTTGAGTCTATTTCTGATAAAACTGCAGATATGGCCGCGTCCACGAAGGCCGCTTCACACGCCGCCATAGTTTTCATACATTTAGACGCTTCCCGCTGACGTCACCTCTGCAGCTCCCGCTTCTCTTCTCTGATTGGTTCGACAACATCTCTGCCGGGGGAAATCGGTTCTGATCGGATCTTAGCAAGATGGATCTGCAGGATTTCAGAAACGAATAAGGCAGCTCCATCTGCTCTGTGAGGTTAATGTGAACTAAATGAATATGAACATGGGCTAGAAAAACAGAAGAAAACGAGAAACGACTATGGAGCCGACATTACACCAAACAATAGCAGAAGAAACCACACCCACACCCCTTGTATTTGGTGAACGTTTGGCATGAGGAGCATCAACACAATCAACTCGGGGTTCAGTTTGTTTTTTTTCTAACTGGGTCCCAGTTCAGTCCTAATATTTTATTTCTTGGTTCTTTCTCACCACATGAAGACTTGAGCCACAGTTAAGCCTTGAGTTCATCAGGTGGTTCTCCGTGTGTTGGAGCTCGCCATCAATAGTTTTCACTAAATCCAGCTCTACTAACCTGGGTTACAAACGGCAGCTGTCAATCATCGTAAAACAAAACTTATAACTTTTTTTTTTTTTTTTACGTCTAATAACTAATGAAAAACCAACTCGAACACAAAGCAGCCAAATAACATCGTCATACCACAAAAGCGTAAGGATGTGAGAAACAATTCTACGAGGTGTAATACAAATACTGTAATACTACTGCAGCCAGACACCAGGGGGCGGAGCTTTTGTTGGAAGCTTCAGTTAGAGCTGACTGTCATTACGTCCACTGATTATACAGTCTGTGGCCAAAACACGCACTAAAGTGTCCTACTGGGAGCCAAAATATGCTTAAGTGTCCTCTCATGAGCAAATCTCTCACTAAAGTTCCCTCCTTGATGTCAGACTTGAACTGAGGTGCCTTCTTTTGAGCAAAAACGCAACTTAAGTGCCCTCCTAGTTGGCGAACCACACTGATCTGCCCCTTTAGCTGTTAAAAACATAACAAATTCCCCTTCTTGGAGCCAAAACATGCTTAAATACACTCTCTTGAGAGCCAAAATACATGCCACAGTGCCCTCTTGGGAGACAAAATAACTAATGTACCTTCTCAGGAGCAAAACACTCACTAAAGTACTGTCAGACTTGCACTAAAATGCCTTCTTGGGAGCCAAAATACACTTTAAAGTGCTCTCTGGTTGGCGAACCACGTTTAAAAATGATAAACTGTCCTCTCCAGAGCCAAAACATGTGCTTAAGTGCCTTCTTGGGAGCCTAGATACCAGTGATGTTCGATACCACTGATTTCCTTACCGATCCGATACTGAGTAAAATTCAGGCTGGTTTTGGTAATACTGATCCAATACTGATACTAGTTGTACCAATTAGACTGGGTAACTAATAATGGATGCATAGATAAAATGTTAATTTTTTCAAATTTTTCAGAATTTTGTAAGTTTATCGTGTTTTTTTTAATTGCAAATGCTCTTAATAATCTATCAAAAACTTCTCTGTGTATTACACTTAAAATTATCAATTCACTAGAAACCCCACCTGAATAAATTTAGGAGCTGAAACAGCTCCATACATGACTTTGTTTACACTCAGTCACTGTGTTTTCAGACTGAACAATGTGCTGTTGTGATTATTACAATTTATGAACTCATCCAGGTGGAAGAAAAAGTAGTTTCCAACAGTGTATGATTCAAATGAGAGCTCAAACCAATGACTGTATATAGAATAAACAGCGTGCTTCCGCCTGTCACCGTTCTACATTTTTGAAGCCAAAAAACCCCGTTTCTCTAGCCGCCATTGTGCAGCCAGAGTCTGCGCAGTAGAGAATTTCTGGTGGAGCCAAGTAAAAAAGAGAAATAAAAATATTTTTTTCTTCTTCTTCAGAAGGTTTAGTCTCCTTTTGGCTCTTTCCCGAAGTTTCTTATATCCCCGATAAAAACTACTCACGAACGGCAGCTGTCAACTATCGTAAAACGAAACTTATATCGCGGTTTTTAACGTCCAATAACTAATGAGAAACTAACTTCTCAGGAAAAAAACACCTGAACACCATGCAGCCAGATGACATCGTCATACTACCTTAGGGTAAAGATGAGAGAAACGTTTCTACAAGGTATCGTAATTTTTTTAAGTTTTCCCAGCTCATATCTGGAATACATAGGGAGGCGGGGCTTATGACCTATACTGCAGCCAGACACCAGGGGGCGGGGCATCTGCTGGAGGCTTCAGTTTGAGCCGAACGTCGTTACGTCCACTTATTATACGGTCTAAGGCTCAAACGTTTTGTTTCTTTCCAACGTGTTCCTGTTGATTTTTTAGCATTACTTCAAATAAAAAATGGTTTTGATATTTTGATTTGAGAATTGATACTACAGCATAAAGATCTAGTATCCATATTTCAGTATCAATCTGCACATCACTAGTGGACACACTACAGAGCTCTATGAGGATTGAAACACTGGCTAAAGTTTCCTCCTTGGTTCCAGACTTTCATTATTGTGTCTTCTTGGGAGACAAAACACATCTGATTTCCTTTTTTTCCCCTGCCCTTCAAAATGTCTGCGCAAACCACCAACTACAGGACGGCCTTTATTAAAATGCTCAGTTTCTAAATGTTATCATTACTGTTTCTGAGCTGCTGTAATCCTTACAAAAAGATAATATCATCCTGAAAATGCGCTTCATGAATAAACAACGAGTGTGAGCTAATTGACATTTCAGGTTTTAAATGTGGTCATTTGAATTTTGCATTGATTTACATATTAGATTCAGACCAAAATGGCTGACCGCTGCCTGAATTGGTTTAGCAGTAAATAAATCCTAACTGTTGATTTACAACCACAGATAGGATTATCTGGCTTTTAATTGATTAATTGTTTGCCAAACTTAAGCCCCGTTTTCCTTAAGCACAAGGTTACACCCTCAGATGTCTTCTTAATCGAATCCAGAGACAGAGTTACGATGACATGTGGCAGAAAAACACTTCCAAGCTCGGATTCAAGACGAGTTTTCTGCAAAATAATAATAACATTTTTGGTACCAGATACTCTGTTTAAATGCACCAATTGTCCCCATGCAACGCAGCTGTTTCCTCTGTGCCTGAAAAGTCCACTGGTGTATGATGCACACTCTGGAGCCAAAGACCTCTGACAGCTAGAGGCTAACTACATGTTATCATGACCCCAACAAACAGTGTGTTTTCATCAGGATGATTATGAGCTTAAGGAGGAAACCCCTGCTCACAGGGCCCAGCCTCCACTTTTAATTTTCGTCTACACATCTAATCCGAAAGCCACATTGAACTTGAAAACAAGCCATCTGTCTCTGCCCTTACCTGGCCTACATTAGCCCTGTGCACACACACACACACACACACATACACACACAATCTCTGTCCGGCTGCGTGGGGAAAACATGGCAGTGCAAATTAATGTCTTGCACTGTCATCATCACTGTCCTACAGTAGAGCCATAAATAAGGTGAAGTGCTACAATAAAAGAGAGGCTGTGGTTGTGGAAAGTAACAGAATATAACAACAAGGGGGGGCTGTATGTGTCTGTAAACTCACCATTCAGCACCACATCCTGAGCCCCCCTGCCCGTGTGTGTGTGTGTGTGTGTGTCTCTGCAAATGCATTACACTGATTCCTGAATCCACCATCCATTACGATCCATCATCATTTCAGCATCAGCGACAACATTTACGCAAAATCAGCCACAAAGGGCTCTTTTTCCAACATGTTACAGTGAGATGCTGCCCACCCAGTTCAATACCAAGGACAGCGGCCGACGCACGGAGAGCCTGACAGCCATGACAACACACATGCACTACAAAATGACAGATTTATCTCTGCACGGATGCACCGTAAGCAGCGGCGCAAACCTGCTCTGAATGACACTGCTGTTTCACCAGGATGCACTAAACCCGCGGACATCCACGCACAGACACGAACTACACCTTTGCAGAAGCATTTCGCCTCACCAAAGCGGCGTTTTTGCCCCCTGCAACAAGAAGCAGCAGCCACATTTCCAGCCAAACTGCGTCGTTTCAGCGCGCGAGTCAAAGAAGGTGATTTCTGTCTTACCTGCGTCCCGAGGTCGAAGCGCTCACATGTCCTGCTGCTTATTTTGGTCTGTTATTGTGGGGAGTATTATTATGGTGGGCACCGTTATGTGTCTGCCAGCGCCATGTTATTCTCAGTGAGAGGAGGACTGTGCGGTCCTGTGCGCTACATCCGGGCTGTTGAGGAGAGCGAATGAGCGCAGTGCGAGGCGGCGGAGAGGGCGGAGAGCGCTGTGGAAATGTGGAGCACCTGTGCAACACGGAAAGGACAACTTTCACACACGACCACTCAGCCTGGACCGCTACAATGTCCACACACACACACACACATATCTATGATACTGCCTTTGTTGCTGTTCGAGATGATTCTTTAGCTGTTCAGCTGTTTATCTGCAAAACACAATCAGCAACAAAACGCTGAAGCTGAGTAATGGTGACATTAAAGGGACAGTGAGGACTTTTTAGGTGATATTGGAAAAAGTCTCATATCTAGATATAAGCCTGATCATAATCACCAGTTTAGAATAAGATTATAATTTTTTTTTTTTTAAGTCATTTCTAAATGCCTCTTTCGATATTTTTCAATTAAAAAAAAAAAAGCTTTATAGATTTAAGGTACCCTAGACCAGAGGCAATTGCTATTTTCCCTATGTTTTTTTTTTGTATTTTGTTTTTTTAATTTATCTATTTATTTATCATTTATTACTATTCTTTTTTCCTTCTCTTAATGTGTGTATGTAGATATGTATGAAAATGGTAATCTAGTTGTATGGAGATATGTATGGATCTACGTTTGTCTAAATCCTTCTCCGTTTGTTCTCCATTCAATTTCATACTTAATACTCCATACATACTATGTGTACTATGATATTTGAATCCATTACCCCCCCCCCTTTTTTTTTAAATTTATTTATCATTTTCCTCTCTCTAAATTATTTATTTATACCCCCCCCCCTTTTTTTTTTTTTTTTTTTTTTTAATTTTGTTTTTCTCTTCTTTTCTTTTCTTTTTCAATTTTTTTTTTTTTTTTTTTTTTTTTTAAACTGTGCTTCTCCCTTCTCTTCTGTTCATGTTCAATTATCTTTGTTCTTCAATTGATTCTAAAAACTTTTTTAAAATGTTTAAATATAATGGTAAATATAAAAATGGAATCCATAACAGAAAATTGTAAAAGGAGACATGAATGTATATTTAAAATGTATGCAATATTTTTTTTCTCAATAATTTTCTTTTCTTAAAAATGTAAAAATCTATATGGTAGATTTAAAGTTAATAAGTGAAATGGATAGACTCTAATAAACAGATGGACGTGTGAAACCAGAAACAGTTTGGTGCACAAAACAAATTATGGAAAAGTTTGACATTAGTTGCTAGAACTGGATAAAACAAACAGTTCATAGGTTGGAGAGTGTTAGTCATAAATAGCCTCAGATTGACACAGTTTATGGGTTTATAGAAGCATAAAAAATAGCTTTGCTAGTGTTACAAGATAAAAGTAACTGTTAAATGCTTTTGGGGTGATGATAAAGTTCTGTAACCACTAAATCTCTGTGCAGTTCATCCTGGAATATTATCTGGTACCAGATTTGTTTTGTGGTATTTGGAATAATTTATTGATTCAAGACTTCAAAATAAAATACAGGTTTTAAACACAGACTGTATAAAACATGGACGTAGTCTCCGTGACGTCATTCGTCTGTTACTGCAGCCCCGTTTTGATGATAAACGGCGGGCGCAGCCATATTTGAATTGAGACGAGTGACTCACAGCTATTGGGCGCCCGTCAGTCATGTGATCTGAGCTGTGGCTCTGATTGGGCAAGCTCTTGATCCTAATATCTTCCAAACGGTTAGAAAAAAATTCACCACCGTCACAGTGTGTGCCGTTAGCGAAATAAGCGATACACATGATAGACAGCGTTTGTACCAGGCTTTAAATACGCAAATTTCAGCTCTGAAAACGGCCTTTTTTTGCGTTCATGTGTACATGACTCCTGGTACTTCCGGAGCCAGACTCAAGTGGTCACTAGAGGAACAGCAGCTTTTTAGCACTTACCATAGACTGTATAATGAGTGGACGTAACGACATTCGGCTCAAACTGAAGCCTCCAGCAGATGCCCCGCCCCCTGGTGTCTGGCTGCAGTATAGGTCATAAGCCCCGCCCCCTGGTGTCTGGCTGCAGTATAGGTCATAAGCCCCGCCCCCTGGTGTCTGGCTGCAGTATAGGTCATAAGCCCCGCCTCCCCATGTATTCCAGATATGAGCCGGGAAAACTT
>RPOG01002399.1:69358-94987 GCA_008086565.1 Thalassoma bifasciatum
TAAATGCTTTTGGGGTGATGATAAAGTTCTGTAACCACTAAATCTCTGTGCAGTTCATCCTGGAATATTATCTGGTACCAGATTTGTTTTGTGGTATTTGGAATAATTTATTGATTCAAGACTTCAAAATAAAATACAGGTTTTAAACACAGACTGTATAAAACATGGACGTAGTCTCCGTGACGTCATTCGTCTGTTACTGCAGCCCCGTTTTGATGATAAACGGCGGGCGCAGCCATATTTGAATTGAGACGAGTGACTCACAGCTATTGGGCGCCCGTCAGTCATGTGATCTGAGCTGTGGCTCTGATTGGGCAAGCTCTTGATCCTAATATCTTCCAAACGGTTAGAAAAAAATTCACCACCGTCACAGTGTGTGCCGTTAGCGAAATAAGCGATACACATGATAGACAGCGTTTGTACCAGGCTTTAAATACGCAAATTTCAGCTCTGAAAACGGCCTTTTTTTGCGTTCATGTGTACATGACTCCTGGTACTTCCGGAGCCAGACTCAAGTGGTCACTAGAGGAACAGCAGCTTTTTAGCACTTACCATAGACTGTATAATGAGTGGACGTAACGACATTCGGCTCAAACTGAAGCCTCCAGCAGATGCCCCGCCCCCTGGTGTCTGGCTGCAGTATAGGTCATAAGCCCCGCCCCCTGGTGTCTGGCTGCAGTATAGGTCATAAGCCCCGCCCCCTGGTGTCTGGCTGCAGTATAGGTCATAAGCCCCGCCTCCCCATGTATTCCCGATATGAGCCGGGAAAACTTAAAAAAATTATGATACCTCGTAGAAACGTTTCCCTCATCCTTACGCTAAGGTGGTATGACGATGTCATCTGGCTGCATGGTGTTCAGGTGTTTTTTTTCCTGAGAAGTTAGTTTCTCATTAGTTATTGGACGTTAAAAACCGCGATATAAGTTTCGTTTTACGATAGTTGACAGCTGCCGTTCGTGAGTAGTTTTTATCGGGGATATAAGAAACTTCGGGAAAGAGCCAAAAGGAGACTAAACCTTCTGAAGAAGAAGAAATGAATATTTTTATTTCTCTTTTTTACTTGGCTCCACTGGAAATTCTCTACTGCGCAGACTCTGGCTGCACAATGGCGGCTAGAGAAACGGGGTTTTTTGGCTTCAAAATCGTAGAACGGTGACAGGCGGAAGCACGCTGTCCATTCTATATACAGTCATTGGCACTTCCGCGTTGTCTCATTTTTTCAGACCGGAGGTTGCCGCTTGGTTTTAAAGCCAAAATTTGGCACAAAGAAATTTTCTAAAATCCTTCCACAGTCTCCAAAAAGGCAAAACCGCTTTTTGCTGTTGCTTTAATTGTTCTTTAACTCAATGTAAAAACTAAGGCTTTCATTCTTTAAGTGCTCTATTGTACCAAGCTGTCAGTTTCCCACTTTCAGAGAATGTAAAACATGACTGTACATGAAAGTGTTTCTCAAGTGGAGCCAGACTCCGGCTGTAGCCCCAGAGCTCTGAGGATTCACACAGTCTGACAGCCTCTGCCAGCTCCGACGGTGTCACAGCCCCCATTGATCTCCCATCTCTGTTTCTGACGAGCCGTTTGTAACGCAGGGCTCTTCCCCAGACTACGGCGAGCGAATGAGCAAGGGCACGAGTCAGTTTCTCCTGCTGCGACAGGAAAGTCTGACTGTCTGCTTAACTGAAGAGAGAATGGAGGAGAAGGCGTTTCCATTATTACTCCAAGGTCTGCGTCTTTGTGTTGTTGTTAAACACAGAAATCGATGAGCGAGCTACTTCATCATGTCCTTCCTCTTCACCGTCCTCTCTCAGGTCTGACTGTCTTGTAAGGATGTGCATTCCCTTTGTCATAAACCAGCTGGTGATGCAGGACCTTTGGGATTTTGTGAGGGATTGGGGTGACTCTTTTTCTTAGTCTTTACGTAAGGAGTTGAGCAGAGTGTGTGCACACGTCGTGTACAGGTTGTTTATTACTCGACTAAGAACGTCTTCATCTGTACGTGGAACGTTTGTCTCTGTGACCTCGAAGGAAACTGAGGTTGCTACACAACAGCAGCGGGGAGGCCACTAGATTCTGTCCTCGTCTGCTCTGTCTCCCATGCGGCCTCCTACCACCCATAAATTCTCCTGAGAAATGTGAGCCAAGGCTGTCCTGAGTGGAAACACCCCTTCAGCTCTGACTGTGCTTCACTGATTATGGGCTTTAAGGAGCCGCAGAGCCACATATGAGGAAGGTGGAAGGCCTGGAGATACATTTTGGTAACTTGGCTCTATATATATACTGCGTGACTGTGAATTTATTCTACCTCTCTGAGATGAACCTTCTTACATTTTTAGAAATGTTTGTGGGAGGAAAAAGAGGCGTGAAGTGTTACTTCAACCAAAATATATCTTAAAGGAACAAATCTCATGACCTCTTATGTATATGAGCGGGTGTAAACTTGTAATATCACACTGAGGCTGAGCTTTTATCCATCAATGAGGAAACACTTTGCAGCAGTTAGAGGAGGAAGAACTTCACTTTAAAGGGCAGAAACCTTGAGACGGACCAGAGGAACCAATCAGAAGTAGCCTTAGGTTGTGTGATATATGCAAAACTAAAGACAATAATGGTAATGTTAGTATGATGATATTCTCCAGTTTCCATACTCACCCAGGTCTCCGCCTTTAAAGGGACAGTGTGGACTTTCTAGATCAGTGGTTCCCAACCTTTTCCAACTCAGGGCCCACTTTCAAGTCTCAAAAATGTTTGCGGCCCACCTTTGACCCAATAAGAACAGAGGATATAAAATGCCTTATTAAAAACCCATTTGTAACAACAACCCAAAATGTAATGAAACTCGATATGTGGTAACTGGTCGATAAGGTAACAAAAGTGCTGAGCTTGAAATGTAATTTTAAAAATTTAATAAATCCCAAAACACAATAACTGGTTGATAATGGAACAGATTCTGAGCCCAAATCAAAATTACTAAAAGTTTGTGTCAGTTATTACATTTTGGCTTTGAATATATTCTTTTTGTTGCGTTTCTGGCTTCACACTCTTGCTACATTTTTGACAAGCTATTACATTTTGGGTTTTAGTACATATCTTTATTACATATTGGATCATTAATACGTTAAGGGTCATGTTACCAAGTGGTAAGAACATGCATTCTTAGTGGACATGTTTTATCTGAACATTTTTTATTTCCTAACCGAGTTCGTAGCTGAGTTTTAGCATCTAAAATATTATTTCATATATTTGAATCTTATAAATTACACTCCTCTAAAATCAGACTATTTAGGAAATGATTTGGCGGCCCACTTGCAATACCTTCACGGCCCACCAGGGGGCCACGGACCACAGGTTGGGAATCACTGTTCTAGATGATCAATATCTACCCTCAAATGTTTGTCTATAACATGTTCAAAAATATGTATGTTTGGGAAAAAATTGAAAACATTTTTTCAGGCCCTAAAAAGAATTTAAAAAATCCTGTCACAGGCAAATATACATTTCCACCACATGAACCATTAAATTCAGGAGTAAATAACTTTAAAATAGGTGTCTACGGTAGTGACCACTATGCACCACAGGGTTAAGAGTTTTTTTGTGTCAAGTTAGTATAGCATGAATAAAAAATCACAAACATGCATTTGTTTTTCTTATTTCCTCCCAGGACACAAATTGTTTGTTAGTTCGGAGAATCACATGATTTTTAAAGTGGATTAACTTTTTTCAGTGCTACTCAATCAAAAGCATTGAAAAGTCAAAAGCACATTTCCAGTTTTTCTCTTTAGAGGCTCAAAGGTGAGTCCTTGGGTGACACATCTCATGTTTTGGTTGCAGCATCCTTATCGATCCTTAAACTACTTTTTGGCTCGGACATGTTGTGCTCTTTTCATTTTATTGCTTCACCTGCAAAGGAACCATGAAAACAGATACCGCAACCTACATTCAAAGATCATTTAAGTCCACAGCCGACTGTGAAATAAGGAGCGCCTACGTTTGCTACCCCCCTATGAGAACTTGATGTCTCCATCTAGTGGTGGATTTTGGGAACGTGGCTTGAAATCTATTTGAAAGTTGTGTCAGATGCAGCTGGTTACATCTGACACAAAAGCCCACACCATCTCTGTCTGATAATAAGGATAACATCCTTTCTGAGACTAAATGATCTCACAGTGATATGATTATGGTTTTCACTCACATCTACACACAAATAAACACTCAGGTCCCTGCTAAAAACATGCTGCTGTCCCCATGGCAACTGTAGCAATTTCTTTGAAACCATCTCCACAGCTTTTACTCTGCTCTTACACACACTCTTTGATTTTTATCTCTCCTCCTCGTGCTGAGCAAGAAATTTCCGCGTCGGTGTTCAATAACTTCTTGTGATAGAGTCTCTCTTGTAAGAGTATTCGCGAGTCTTTACAAAGGAAATTCACTCCTAACCACATATTTAGACAGGGAAAATACGAGGTTAGTTGGACAATAACGTAGAAATTTTCCTTGTTTCACAACTTCTCCTCACTCTTTCCTCCATTTCCCCAAACGGTTTACTCGTGTTGGAACCAGGCCCAGAGCTTATCAGAGGCTAATGCCACCGCTGTCGCTCTGGAAAACTCTGCTCCTGCCAGATTGCTCTCTTCTGCCTAACAGCAGCACGCCTCACAGTTTCCTCCTCTTCCCTCAACTCTCTTATTGGTCGAAACCAGAGAGGGAGATCTCCCACAAGTGACATCATTACTACCTTCCCATCACAGCTTCTGTCATGACCACATGCTGAACATCCGCTTCAATTAGGCACCGGATCTGTTCTCCAATTTCAATCACGACGGGAGTATTTGTTGCACACTCAGGATGATTGTAATGCGACTGTATCATCACATTATTCAATGAGAGCAGATTGGCTTAAGTGTGCAGAAGAAAAGAGTCTCCAGTTCCAGCTCCTGACAGGCCGGACCTGGAGACAAACCATGAACCAAATGTTCTGGATCGTTTCTTGGCAGGAAATCTCCTCTGACAATATCCAGCCCAAACAAAACAATCCTCCATCATCCTCACTGAACAATTTGTGGTGTGTTGTCTAAAGCCTGAAAATATGACAACGTGAGCCCAATTTCAACAATAACAATATAAAAGACTTTCAACAAGTGAGAAATCTTTCAGTGCAGGTTGCAGATCAAGGAATTTATTTGCTTTTTGCAAGTTTTCAAGACTTAAGAGAGATTTACACATTGTACTGGTGCAACATGGTGAAAGCAGGTAGAAAACTTGTGTGCCTTTTCGTGTGTCAATACACACTTATTCACCTTCATGGATCCCAAAACAAATGCTCAAGTGCTCCTTGGGAACAAATGCAGGATAAAATGTCCATTTAGGAGCCAAAATGTACACTCAAGCATTCTCTTGGGAGCCATAACACACTCCAAAAAAATATCCTGGAGCCAAAATACATGTGAGCTGCCCTCTAAAGTGCTGTCTTTGGGGCCAAAACAAACTTAAACACCCATGGTGGATTCCAAAACAAATGCTTGGTGGTCCTCTTGGTACAAAAATGCAGACTAAAATGAGCAATTGAGAGCCAAAACACACACTGGATGCTAAGGTGCCATCTTAGGTGCCAAAACACACTCAAGTCTTCTTTTGGGAGCCAAAATGCTCACGAAAGTTCCCTCTTTTGAGCCAAACCACACATTTAGGGGCTCTCTATGGTGCCATAACATGTGCTAAAGTGCCCTCTCAGGGGTCAATACATATGTTTTTCCCTTTAGGGAGCCAAAATGCATCTTGAGTGCCCTTTTTGGGAGTCATAATGCTTGCTTAAGTGCCTTCTTATGAGCCGATACATACTATTACACCCTGGATGGATTCCAAAACAAATGCTCGAGTGCTCCTTGAGAACAGAAATGTAGAATAAATTGTCAATTTGGGAGCCAAAACAGACACTGGATGATAAAGTGTGTTACAATGCCCACTTCAGTGCCCTCCTAGGAACAAAAATACATGCCTTAGTTGAACTCACTTAAGTTCCCAGCACATGCCTAAAGGCCCTCCTGGATGCCATAACATGAGGAGTCAAGATGTGTTTTTACTTCTTGGGAGCAAAAATACATCTTAAGTGCCCTTTTGGGAGCCATAATGCTCGCCAAAGTGCTCTCTTGTGAGCCAAGACACACTTATACACCCTCAGGATCCCCAAACAAATGCTCAAGTGCTCCTTGAGAACAAAAATGCAGCTTAAATTGTCCATTTTGGGGCCAAAACATACTAAATGCAAAAGTGCCTTCTTGAGTGTCTGAACACACTCATACATCCTCATGGATCCCGAAACCAATGCTCGAGTTCTCCTTGAGACGGAAAATACAGGCTTTAGTGGAGCTTTTAGCATAATTTCGGGAGCAGGACCACACCTCAACATCACCCCTTCCGGTATATAAACCCCCCTTACCCACCATATCCTGTTTGTTCTCTCTTCGTACGTCCCTCCCACCCTCCCCTTATCTATCTATTTCATACTTCGTAGGGTCTTAAAAAAAAGGGGGGGTCCGTCGTGCCCGGGAGCTACGGCGGACTCCTTCTCATAGCTTCCCCAAATCGCCTGTGACATATAAGCACGTTTGCATTTACTCATGTAAATAAACCGTTTTAAATCCTATGTTGATGTGTGGTCCTTGCTAGTGAAATGTCCATTAAGGAAAACACACTCTGGATGCTTAAGTGCCATCTTGGGTGCCACAGCACACCTTAACACTCCCTTCGAAACAAAAATATTTGCTTAAGTTGACCTTTTTTGAGCCAAATTGCTCACTAAAGTTCTTTTTTTAGAGCCAAAACACACACTTCAGGGCCATCTTGGGCACCATAGTATGTGTTTTTGCCTCTTGGGAGCAAAAGGGCGTCTTAAGTGCCCTTGAGTGTGATTGCGAAAGGGCCTTCTTATGAGCTAAAATGTGCTCAACAGTGCCCTTTGGGTCGAAAAAAATCACAAATCTGCCTTCTTGGCTTGGCCGTTTACCCTCAAATACATGTTGAACTTAAGGCCCTCTTCAGTGACAAGATCATATTGTGTGAGCCTTTTTTTCTTTTTCAAAAATGCTCCTCAGAATTGTCTGCGAACGCCACTGCATTTGTGTAAAGTTTGGGTTTCCCATTCAGTGAGACACATTTTCTTAAAAAAAAAAATCACAATTTGCCTTGAAAGAGATGACGACACTGGGATAAAATTAGCACAGAAACTCAGTTTAACTGATCCCGCGGCTGCCCCTTCACCCTCACACACACACACACACACACACACACACACACACACACGCACGCACACACGCACAAGCAAATCCGGAGGCACCAACTCCCAAAATTGTCCAAACAGCCGAACCCTTCACCGCTCTAATATGTGTCACTGTGAGTCTCAGCTGACGTCCTGAGGTCACACCACAAGGCGCTTTCATACACCCATGAAGAATTAATGAGTGTGTGTGTGTGTGTGTGTGTGTGTGTGCTCTTTCATTGTTCGGGCACAAATGGTAATTGAGCTAATATTCAAGTGTTTTTTCTATCTAATTATAATGTCTCACATCTTTTTTACTTCATATTTTGAACAAGAGCCACAACATCAGAGATGACTCGCATTTCCTTTCAGCAAATGCTGGATGTTGAAATGCTGAGTGTTGAATGAAAAGTGTTTTAACCTGTGCATGCACATTAAATCTAAACATATAAAACAGGTTTGACTCTTGTCAGGCGTTAGATTCTTGGAGACTGAATCTTTGCATTCTGCTGTTAACTTGATGTAATTCAATAACAGTGTGAGAACAACCACAACTTCTGTGTGACTCCACGTCCTGAGTGTCATCTGTTATGAAGGGTTTCCCCGGAGATTCATTCGATGGTTACGTAAAAGGGTCAATGACGTGACGTCCCTTTTTCGTGTCCGAGTGCAATATTTCCTTCCATCATGAATTGAGTATTTCATCACATGTATTTCTTTATTCTATGAAACCTGTGTTATTTGAACACATCTTTAAACTATTAAAATATAACATGTTTTTTTGTGTTTTGGTTCCTCAAACCCCCAAAATGTCAGGTGGTGCAACCGTCCTGACAAGTATCCACAGTAATTAAACTCTAAAAATTGAATGTCAGTTATTGTAAATGGAAATTAAAAATACAGTGGCATTATTTTATGCTTGAACCTTTTTAAATGAAACATTCTTTGCAAATAAAAATAATTTTAAAGCTGTTGAGAAATGTAAAAAACTTTTGTCCCGTAATTTTCACCTTGTCAAATGTCAGGGTGGTGCAACCGTAACATTAGACTTTTATTTTAAAGTGAAGAGAATAAAACAGGAAACAGGAAACTGCATCAGCCAGAGGAGCCCAAATGACATTTGTGACCAAGTGGAAAAGTTTGTAGATTTCTCTGAAATACTGATAAAAAAGGTTTTTTCACTTCATTGGTGACTGGAACAATTTCCATGTCAGGTGGTACAACCAATGTAATAATGTGAAATGTTATTTTAACATCAAATTATTTATCTTATTCACANATACAGTGGCATTATTTTATGCTTGAACCTTTTTAAATGAAACATTCTTTGCAAATAAAAATAATTTTAAAGCTGTTGAGAAATGTAAAAAACTTTTGTCCCGTAATTTTCACCTTGTCAAATGTCAGGGTGGTGCAACCGTAACATTAGACTTTTATTTTAAAGTGAAGAGAATAAAACAGGAAACAGGAAACTGCATCAGCCAGAGGAGCCCAAATGACATTTGTGACCAAGTGGAAAAGTTTGTAGATTTCTCTGAAATACTGATAAAAAAGTTATTTTCACTTCATTGGTGACTGGAACAATTTCCATGTCAGGTGGTTACAACCAATGTAAAAATGTGAAATGTTATTTTAACATCAAATTATTCATCTTATTCACAAATAAAACAAATTAAACACATAAAATGAAAATGTATGAGTCACTACAGACACTTGAGAGATACTTGCCAATAATTTCACACAGAAAAAATAACAGGAACATATAAATATATTTTCATATATTTGGTTGCACCACCTGACATTTTTGGGTGCTCAAATTAAAAATACTAAAAAATAATGAACCTAAAAACTTTGAAAGTTGGTCAACTACTGAAATCTGTTAGAAAACATAATTCTTCTCTCAGAAATACGTTTTTATCCATTTTCAAAGAACTTTTAAAAAATAAGTTTTTAGACCCTCTTTTTGTGATTGACCTAAAAATGTATTTGCTGATGTTTAATGTCAAAACAAAACAGTTGAAACTGTTCATTTAAGACTCATCCAGGGAAGAATATAAGAGAGTAAGTTTATAACCTGAGTGAGAAACAGCGCAGTCATGTCTGAGTCACTGAAACACAGAGAAAACAGAGACGTCTTAGTCTGCTCTGTCTGCTGCTGCTGCTGTAATTGTGTTACCCTGGGAGTGTTACACAGCCTCATGACCACTCAACAGTGAAGCCAAACACATCAGCACAAAAACACATCAACCAGCCGTCAGAGGAGCGGGTCAGTGTAAAGAAAAGTAGCGTCCAATCGAACAGAAAACGGCCTGTAACTCACTTTTTTAAACAGTTTAACATCAAGCTGAACTCTTTTTCTCTACCTCTCCCTTTAATGTGATTATAATCTTATTATTTGAAGTCATCACATTAATTGGTCACAGAGTAAAAGTCATCAAAAGTGATATAACACTAAGTTTGAGATGCACAGTGGAATATTTGATACCATGTGTGTTATTCTCATGTCTTTTGTAACACGTGAAGGTGTGGCGTCCTCCTCTAACAGTGGAGTGATGAGGTGAGGAGTGGTCATGTGCTGTGGGAGAGTTGAGGCCTATAAAAGACAGTTCTCATGAGTTTGGGTGCAACCTGACTGACTTGAACTTCATCACAGCTCACTCCTGTGTGCGTCCAGGGACTAAAGACAAGAAAAAGGTAACGTACAGATTTATTTTTACCTATTTATATCTTAGACAGAAGGGTCACAGCATGTAGTCTAGAAAAAAAAAGTCCTTTTGCAGAAGATTATCAGTGAAGCAAGAATTTAAGATATCATCTTGTGAATAATGACTGCACTAAAAAAAAAAAAGAAACGTTGACTTCAATGAAGTTCATAATGTCAAAAAGTTTTCTTTTCAACTTAGGTGACCCTAAAACTGTTGCTTTCAACTAACCCAATATATTTACATGAAACCACTTAACGTTATAAATTTAATCAAAGTCAAAGTTTCATTTTTTGAGTTTACAGCTTAAAGTTTCTTTAGTCGACTGGTATTTTCAACCGTGATACTGATAATTTCTTAGGGGATAGTAGCCTCTTATGATTAATTGTAGGATGTTATTTATAAATGATTTTGATACTACATTCATAATAATATGCATCCACCTGAGAGGCAATAACACTTGATATTTATTTAACCAGGAAGTCTCATTGAGAAAACACTCAAAAAAATGAAATGTTGACTCAAACTAGAAATTATTGCCGACTGGTTTCATCTAAATGCATTGAATTAGTTGAGAGTAATCCTGTTACGCCCCCAAAAATATTGTTTTCAATCAACGTTGTACATTTATATGGAACCAGTTGACAGAATAAATTTAATTCAAGGCAGTATTTCATTATTGAGTGTAAAAATCTCTTTTACAAGAGAGTCGTGGCCAGTGAACACTCAAAAATATGAAACTCTGACTTTAATTAAATGTATTATGTCAACTGGTTACACCTGAATGCATCGATTTGGCTGAAAGCAACAATAATAAATACATTTTTAAAAATGTAAACCATAAACTTTGTATTATGGGCATTTTAAGATGATTTTAGACTCTCCTAAGTGTTTAGTAATAACTACAATGCAGTCAGAAATTCTGCTGTGGCTTTGCATGTGATTCTTTTTTTATTTTTATCATATAAGCAAACACACAGAGAACGTGTCTGTAAACTAACTGTAACTACTCTCAGTTAACATTTTGGACGCAACTTTGATATTAAATCAAATTAAATCTACACAGAAAACACAACAGACACATCTCAAGACACTTACATTTCAAAACACCAACTAGGAAGAAAGTGAGCGGTAACTGGAGCTACAAATAAACAAACTTAAAATAACATTTACACAAAGGGACTCTTCAACACACATGCAAACAGATATATTTTTGTAATTATATGAAAATAAATCTATAAAATATTGAGCCTCGATACATAAAAACGGCTGTTTCATCTGTATATAAGTGCACTGAAGCTTGAATTTCTTAACCTGCTTGTTTTATTTATTTTTCTCCAGAAAGTCTGAATTGTGGCTCCTTGTTTGGACACACTGAGTCCTACCTACCCTTTTTTCTTAAAATTATTTTAGAGCTTTTTAAAGCCAGCAAACCTGAGTTTTTCTAGAAATAGTTCATGATCTAAATCGAACAATTTAGAAAAATACATTTTATAACAAGACGTGACACAGATTCAGCAGCAAATAGATTGTCAATGATTTTAATTTTAATGTGCTGCAAATAAAAGCTCATTCTCAACGAGTTTAAAAAGACTTTTCCAGTGCTCAATCATATTTATGAGGTGATAAAAACCAACATGATTGAAATATGAAGTAGTGACACAAGGAATTTTCATTATTCAGTAACAGTAATTGAATCTGCAGCCACATGAGCAGCGATAAATCACTGGAGTGACCAGAGACTCATTGTTATTGCACATTCCTGTCTAAGTGCAACATAAGTCACTGATACAATCCAGAATCAATAAACCTTATGTCCCTGCATGAGCCCGGATGTTTGCTACGCTCATCATTCTCTGCTGGAGTAAACAATGTTTACAGCGTCTGTGTTGAGACAAACAGTCGTCACGCTTTAGTTAAAGCACTGAAGCCCTCTGCTGGGCGCACACAGAACTGTTTTCTATCTAAGTCCTCAACTTCAGTGAGTCCACAGAGCATGCTCTGCTTTCACAATGCAATAAAAAGACAAATCAGTGTTTTTCAAGTTTGGGCTTGCCTGGAATGTCTGGTCATTAATTAAAATTAAATTGTCTGCAAAATTAAAAAACCACACAATCTGACACAACTGTATTCTATACTTTCATTTTCTGGAATATTAATCTAGTTTGAATAAAATGCAGCAAATAAAACCATCTAAACCAGTGATTCCCAACCTGTGGGTCGTGGACCCCTGGTGGGCCTCAAAGGTATAGCAAATGGGCCGCGAAATCATTTCCAAAAAAAGTGTTTTATTGGATAGATACAAGGTACAAATAAATGAATTAAGATGCAAAAACACATAATAACGTTTAAAATGTTAAACCCGGTTAAGTTTTAAAGGAAGTTAAAACAGTTGAGATATTCATATATGAAAAAAAAAATCCCATAAGAAGGCATGTTATTGCCCTGTAGTTAGCATGTACTGAAAACAACAACAACCTGAAAGGTACTTAGAAAAAAAATGCAATAGTTTATTACATGTAAAAATGTAATAAATAAATAAATAACAACTTTTAATAAATAAAAAAGAATAAAATAAAACCCAAAACATAACAAATGCACCAGAATGTAACAGGTAAAAAAGTTATTTTGTTTTTGGCTCAACATCTGTTACATTTTTGACCAGTTATCATATTTTGGGTTTTATTTCTTTCTTTTCTTTGTGACATTTTGGTCATTGTTACGAATGGGGTTCCAAAAAAAAACCCCAATATATAGCAGGCATACTTATCGGGTTGGAGGTGGGCCTCAGTTATTTTTGAGCTTTAAAAGTGGGCCATGATTTGGAAAAGGTTGGGAACCACCGATTTAAACTGTAGCATCTTTATTGACGTTAGGGCTGGGGGACTAATCCCAAATTACATTAAACCACAATATGATCTGCTGCAATATTCCAATCGCAGACAGTGCAATATTTAACCTGAAATGTCACAATACCAGTTAATTTTACCAGCCTGCCAGAAATAGTACCCCCCCCTCTAAAATCCCAAAGTAATGTGGTAACTTCATGTGATTTATTCTGTAGACACTTGACATCATTTAAAAGAAAACTTGAGAGTAAGGACTAATTTCATTAAACTCAGCAAAAGTTACCAATTATTTCAGTCAGTGAATAATAATAATAAATAAAAATAAATAATAATAATAATAAAAAAAGGCAACAAAAATTAGGAGAAAACTTTTTAAAAACTCAGAAGGGAGCAAAAATTTTGACAAAAAGGGTCAAAAACAGTGGTAATTGATTAAAAAAAAGGGTCAAAGGCAACAAAAATGGGCAAGAAAGTTGGGATAAAACTTAAATAAATAGTCAGAAGGAGGCAAAAAAATAAAAAATAAAATAAGTGAAGTGACCAGAATGGACAAACAATATTGGTCATAAGATGCAAAAAAAAATTGTCCAAAAATGCAAGAAGAAATGAGTGAAAGGTTATTAGAATGGACATAAAGCAACAAAAATGGTCTTGGTGCCAAAAAATGGTCCAAGAATGCCAAAAAAATGAATGACAAGTGACTAGAATGTACAAAAAGCAACAAAAACTTGTTAGAAGAAGGCAAAAATGGTCCAAAAATGTCAAAAAAAATTAGTGATAAGTGACTAGAATGGACATAAAGCAACAAAATTGGTCATAGGTGCCAAAAAATGGTCCAAGAATGCCAAAAAAATTAATGACAAGTGACTAGAATTTACAAAAAGCAATAAAAATGGGCAAGAAAGTTGGGATAAAACTTAAATAAATAGTCAGAAGGAGGCAAAAAAAAAATGGTGCACAAATGGCAAAAATAAGTAAGTGACCAGAATGGACAAACAACATTGGTCATAAGATAAAAAAGAAAAAAAAATCCCAAAAATGCAAGAAGAAATGAGTGAAAAGTTATTAGAATGGACAAAAAGCAACAAAAATGGTCATAGGTGCCAAAAAAATGGTCCAAGAATGCCAAAAAAATTAATGACAAGTGACTAGAATGTACAAAAAGCAATAAAAACTTGTTTGAAGAAGGCAAAAATGGTCCAAAAATGTAAAAAAAAAATTAGTGATAAGTGACTAGAATGGACATAAAGCAACAAAATTGGTCATAGGTGCCAAAAAAATGGTCCAAGAATGCTGAAAAAGTTAATGAAAAGTGACTAGAATGTACAAAGAGCATCAAAAAACTTGTTAGAAGAAGGCAAAAATGTAAAAAATGTCATAAATACATTAGTGATAAGTGACTAGAATGGACATAAAGCAACAAAATTGGTCATAGGTGCCAAAAAAAAGGTCCAAGAATGCCAAAAAAAATTAATGAAAAGTGACTACAATGTACAAAAAGCAACAAAACTTGTTAGAAGAAGGCAAAAATGGTCCAAAAATGTCCAAAAAAATTAGTGATAAGTGACTAGAATGGACATAAAGCAACAAAATTGGTCATAGGAGGCAAAAAAATGGTCCAAGAATGCCAAAAAAATTAATGACAAGTGACTAGAATGTACAAAAAGCAACAAAAACTTGTTTGAAGAAGGCAAAAATGGTCCAAAAATGTCCAAAAGAATTAGTGATAAGTGACTAGAATGGACATAAAGCAACAAAAATGGTCATAGGTGCCAAAAAAAGGTCCAAGAATGCCAAAAAAATTAATGAAAAGTGACTAGAATGTACAAAAAGCAACAAAACTTGTTAGAAGAAGGCAAAAATGGTCCAAAAATGTCAAAAAAAAATTAGAGATAAGTGACTAGAATGGACATAAAGCAACAAAATTGGTCATAGGAGGCAAAAACAATGTCCATTATGCTGCTGGTTATGACAGTTAGTGAGCAGAAACTCAAGTGTCCAATCATGTCAATGCTTTGGTAATGGAGCCACAAACTACTGAGACATTCTAGAAAGAAAATCAGACTTTTAACACTACATTTTTAGCCCAGTGTCGGGTTTATTTCAAACTTTTGTGACTACATTTACTACAAAAAGAAAGTCCGTCGTACCTACATTCATTGAGTAGTTTAAGAGTCTAGAGACGCGACCATTCTTTGTCTAGTACTAGTAAAGGAGGTACAAGTAGATTTGCAGTTACAAAGTTAGAAACGAATACAGAAACGGCCATGTTTGCCACTGCAAGTTGGTGTCCTCCATCCTCTCCACTCTCTCTCTCCCCCATCATTCCCCTGACCCCTCTCCCCCTCCGTCCTCCCCCCCCCCCCCTCCTCCTCCTCAGTACTCTGACGCTCTGTGTGGCAGCTGCCCGTCCTCTGGTTCTGCCCCACAGCCAAACGGCCTCTGGCCCGCCCTGCCCCAGTCTTCAGCTTCCTTCCCTGCATGGCCAGCCCCCCCCACCCAGCCCTCCCCCTGCTGGCCAGGTCAGCCCAACACACCCTGCTGGCCTGGGACTCAACCAGCCCCTTACTCTGTTCCTGCCCCGGTGACTGTTCCAGCTCCACCTGTAACACCCACCCCTGCACCTGCTACACCCATAGCCCCCACCCCCGCCCCCGCCCTCGCCCCTGCTCCAGCTCCAGGTCCAGTTCTGGTCCCTGGGCAGCCATGTCAGCCCTGCTGGCCGGGCCCCCAGTACCAGGCTCCTCAGCTTCCTGCTCCGATCCAAGCTCCAGTCCCTGGTCAAATCCCAACACCTGCCCCGACTCCAGTGCCAGTCCCCGCCCCCCCTCCTTCCTCCAGGTGGCTCGCCCACCCTGGTTGGCACCATAATCCTGGACAGCCGGGATGGCCTGGTCAGGGTCCAGCATTTGTGCCTTCACACTGGATCCCACCCACATCTGGACCCTTGGTGAGTCCAACCCATGTGGAAAAGTTTGTAGATTTCTCTGAAATACTGATAAAAAAGGTTTTTTCACTTCATTGGTGACTGGAACAATTTCCATGTCAGGTGGTACAACCAATGTAATAATGTGAAATGTTATTTTAACATCAAATTATTTATCTTATTCACAAATAAAAGAAATGAAACACACAAAATGAAAATGTAACTCAGTGATGTCTGTCTTGAGAGATACTTGCCAATAATTTCACACAGAAAAAATAACAGGAACATATAAATATATTTTCATATATTTGGTTGCGCCACCTGACATTTTTGGGTGCTCAAATTAAAAACACTAAAAAATAATGAACCTAAAAACTTTGAAATGTTGGTCAACTACTGAAATCTGTTAGAAAAAATAATTCTTCTCTCAGAAATATGTTTTTATCCATTTTCAAAGAACTTATCAAAAATACGTTTTTAGACCCTCTTTTTGTCATTGACCCACATGTCTATGGTCCAACGACGTGGTACTCAATACAACCCACAAACACGACGGACTAGATTTTACATTAAAGATGTTTGAAACTGACAAATCTCGCACGGCATGTTGAACTTGGACCGGGCACCGCAGATGCTGTTCTACTACTACTGCTAGGAGCCGGTACAGTTTGGATTGCGATTTTACACTCAGGTTAGTATTCGGAGAGACTCAAAAAGAAACTTTGTTTTGCTTTACTGAACCTCATATCTCCTGCAGGTTCACAGTGAACTTCCTGAGAGGCAACGACATCGCCTTTCACATCAACCCCCGTTTCTGTGAGGCGGGTAAACAGGTGCTGGTCCGTAACCACAAACTGGGGGAGCGCTGGGGCCCCGAGGAGAGGGAGCTGAAGCCGGGGCCCTTCCCTTTCGCTCTTGGGAGTCCGTTTGAGGTGAGTGCAGAAATGAGGACTCAGGCAGGGCTGAGGGTTTAGAAAAGGATGCTGTCTGTAGCATGTTAGCATCAATTAAACACTCACACTATCACGCAGCTCCTGGTTTCATACACAAACTAAAACAACAACTAAAAAATTTCCTATAACGACAGACGGAAGTACAGGTAGATGCCGTCTCTCATTGGCTCACACCGCTGTATGGGCACATCACCTCCTCATCTTGAAGGGAACATCGGGCCTAGCACCAGTTAGCACTGAAATGTTACGAGCTGCTTAAAGCTGATCTCATGAGTAAACAGTACAACCATGGTAACCAGTTTGGTGCCCAAAGCCAAGAAATAAGACAAAGGAAAAAGGAATGAAAAGATCATAATAGTAAAATTACAGAGCCCCGTAAGGGTCAGGCTAGATTTTTCATTTTTGAGGAAGACTTTTGTGTTCCCTCATAAGAGTTTTGAGTTCCCTCGCTCCCAGAATGGAATGTAAGAGTGAAAAAAATACTGCAAGGCAATGCAAAAGTCTTCCTAAATAAAGAAACTCTTGCTGTGACCTGTAAAAGATAACTTAAGACAGGGGGAATAAAAGAAGAAAAAAGGAACAAAAAGAGAGCTGCTGTAATAATCGACGCTAAGCAACACCAACAAAAAAGATATTTGGGAAACTTTACTTAGGTGATTTAGAAAAATGTCATAGCTTTTTACTTTTCAACGACAGCGTTACGTTTCTCTAAAACTTGAATGTGAAGGACAGTGATCCAAGTCAAAGGAAACTAACAAAAGAAAACACAAACCCCAAATAAACAAACATGAAACGGCTGCTGGGTTCTAAAAGATGGAGTGGAGGTTTTAAACGCCTCCATCCACTGATTCTACCAAAAAGGGTAGACAAACTAAAATAAATAGAAAATGAATAAAATAAATAAAAAATAAAATAATAATAAGATAAGATAAATAAATAAATTAAAATAATATCAGATTAAAAACTCACCTGTTCCGCTTTCCACTCCATAGAAACTCATCACCCCTAGTTCATCCTGTTTACTCATTTTCTTCTGTCCATTTTCTTTTTTTAAAATTGTTTTTAACCTGCACTGTTACTATTTTTACCATGTAAAATATTGTTTTAACTGTTTGCTCTTTTTAACTTTTCGATGTAAAGCGACTTTGAGTTTTTGAAAAGCGCTTTATAAATTAAATTTATTATAATTATTATTATTAAATAGCCTGCTGATACTTTAAATTCTCAAGAAACAGAAAAACTCCTACACCTTAAACCTCAACACCCTCTTTTCCCCCACAACAAACACACAAAGCTTCTCAAAATCACACACAGAGCAACCAACTAATGGTGTTATCAGCCTGTGTGTCACACACCAAATGAGGGGAGGTAACCCCCTTTAAAAGGTAGCCTGGCAGGTGAGCACCAGCTGGGTGTGACGAGGACAGGTGATCTGCATGATGGGCTTGTTAGGAGCTCTGGGAGTCCAGACAAACCTGCAGACGACCAGGTCCCCAAAAGATAATGAAGACAGAGGCTGTTTTCCAAACCCCCTACTACACTAGCGATGCCTACTACTTCGGCTGAAATTCAGTATGTAGTGGGCAGTATGCGAAAACTTGGTAGACCTGTAGTATACTACAAGTTCCCAGATGACCTACTGACCCGAGAAAATTTCTCAGTCTGCCACGGACCAGTCTACCTGGCGTACTGTTTCCCACAATGCACGGCCCTAATGCTGTTTGTGAATTTGGGGGCCGAGTCCAACTCCACTTAATGACTGTGGATGACCTTATTTAGTCGAGTTGATGTTGTGTTGTTGTTTTTACACTTTGCCAGGGTCTCTATTTTCACTTCACTGTCCTTTCTTTGTCGCCATTTAGACGAGTGAAGTAGTACTTGCTCGACAAATGAAAATGGTTTAAGTATTTTCGGGGATTTAGTAAATAGTGAAAAATTTCAACTAACAGCCTACGTGGGTAATGAGGATGCAGTTTTTACACCAGCTGTAAAAGCAAAAAGTGAGTTGGTTTCAGATTTATTTTCAATACACGATAACTTTTGGTGCAAGATAAAAAATCAAATATGGCGATTTTGCTGTAATAAACTTTTATACCTTTACAAATTTAATAAAATCAGGACTCTAATCTCTCCCTGAATTTGTTGTTTTTCTAAATAAATTAAAAATGTTCCTTGAACCACTAAAAATAATGAAAAAAACATAAAAATTCTCAAAATAAATTACAACTTCCTTCACTTCCTTTGTATCTCATTGACATCTAATTTAACTTATCTACTTTTATTGCTCCTGTAACTTCACCACTGATTGATGTGGTGAATTAATGACTGAAATGCCAAATGTACTCATGGTTTATTTAAGATAAAGTTAAACATTAGAAAAAAAACCATCAGCTCCACTTCCTGAAACAGAAATCCAGAGTAGTATACCACTAAACAGGTCCAACAAAACAGTCACACTACAAACTGCATACTACAGTAGTATGTAGTATGTAGTAGGCGGTTTGGAAAACAGCCTGTAAGTAATGGGAGGAGCCAGTAAAGGAAGCATATTTAATGGCACATTAACTAACTTTAGACAAAAGCTAATGCAGCCAGCTGCTTTCAAGATAATATTGGCTTTTGCTAGGAAGAGATCAAAAACTAAAATTATCATCTGAAAATGTTTCAAAAGATTATTTGAGGCCAACATAACATTAGCACTGAATTTACCTCATAGCTAATAGGAATTGAAGTCCAGCAGATGTTTGCCTGATGTGCTGTTGTAGCTTCAAATGTCTCTGTCTCTTTAAATTTCAGTTTCTCTTGAGGCAGTGACAGACAGATAGTTTCTAAACCTGAGCATGTGAGAGTGAAATTAGCTGCCAAAGATTTCACAACGTGCAGCTCCATAACAGTTGTTTATTACACCACAGATGAATAACACTAACAGAAGCCACTAACCGTCTAACCATGGTTGTTTTAGAGTGTAGCGAGCACTTTATAGAAATGAGATGATGTTTTATAATTCCACACGTGGTGCCTCACTGACTCAAGGCCACTTTCTCATGGTTAACGTCAGGCAAACGCTGGGAAAAGGTGGAAAGTGTTGGAAAATCGTTTGTGCAAGCGGGTCCTAGAAAAAGGAGCTGCTGCCCTGCAGGGAGCCTCCTGGAGGTCAGTGAGGTCTCATGTTGCTCAATAACGTCAATAACTCTTACAATAACACTTACAATAACACTTACAATAACACCTAGAGGCATCACAAAGAGCTTACTGCTGTAATCTGAACAGCTGATACTGTCTGATTACACTCTGAGCCAAACCATGTTTCTTAAATTATCTCATTTTTTTGTTGTTGTTTGACTGAAAAATCAAGTAGGAAACAAAATTGGACATTTTTGTTGAAAAACCTGAACATGGGTCAGTGATATTTTTGAGTTTCAAATTAAACTGGGTTCAGCTTTTCCTGTGTAAATCAACATGTGTTTTCATTTTTGTAAGTGCCTGTCGCAAAATTAGTTTTTCTATTCACAACCCCTAAAAATTTCATGCATTAAAAATGAACTATTTTATATAAAACATCAAAAATATCATTATTGATAATGTCACAGTGAATTGAAATGTCATTAAAGATCTGCCGAATGTCAACACTAGAATTTTAAATATTAGATTTGTTGCTTTAAATGTGACAGTATGTCAGTTTTCAACTATTGTAATATAATATTTAAACCCAACAAAAATACATCTATTTATTTTTGTTGGGTTTAAATGTTTTTCGGCATATTTAAGTAAAGACAAGTGCAAATAACAGATCTGTGAGTAAAACATTTTTGTAATTATAATGGCTTATATGGCTTAGGTCTGTTTGTTGCAAAAAATGGTCCAAAAGTAGCAAAAATATAAGTGACAAAGTGACTTAAATTGACGAAAAAAAAAAAAAAAATAGCACGTTAAAAAATTGAGAGGAACCTTTGAAAAATTCATAAAGTAGCAAAAATTGTTTTTAAAAAAAGAGTCAGTTTGTTGCAAGAAAAGGTTCAAAAGTGTTAAAAATTGAGTCAAAATTAGCACAAACAACAGAAAATGGCAAGAAAATTGGAAGTGTACCCGGAAAATTGCTTGTTGAAAATGTTTTTCGGCATATTTAAGTAAAGACAAGTGCAAATAACAGATCTATGAATAAAACATTTTTATAATTATAATGGCTTATTTGCAGCAGCACATGATATAAGTTACAATAAGTAAAAATGATTTCTATTATGTTAAAATATATAAATAAGAAATAAAGCTATAAATAAAAATAAAGATATAAATAAGAATTGTTTCACCGATCAAAATTGGACAAGGAATGAAAATTAATTATTTAAACTGCTTTCTGCTCCTTTTTGGAAACGTAAAAGATGTTAGATCTATGATTTTACAGGTTTTTATTTCATTTTCTTTCTGAAATTCTTGCAAAATGTCTTTGTTTTGACTTTCTGTTTGCTTATTGTTAGATTTTTCAAAATATTCATTTCCAATCAATCAATCAACAATGTCAATTGATCAAATATTTTTCATATTTATTATAAATCTATACATTTTACCCCATGTCATATTGCTTCTCCGCATAACACAGCACAACTGCGTTACATAAAAGTCAAAAAAGCTGAGGTTTGTTTCATCTGAGAAGTGCTGAAGATAATCAGGGTGAAACTTTTGAGAAGATTAAATGTGTTAAATTCATGCAAATATGAATAATGTGGAATGAAAATGATGTGAAATCAATAAAAGTTTATGATACTTAACTTATTTTACACAAGTATGTCATAGAAATTCTACCTGGGATTTGAAGTTGATGCAGCACTGACCCATAAAAGTTTGTTCATAGTGTTTATAAAGTCTGTGTGTGTGTGTGTGTGTGTGTGTGTGTGTGTGTGTGTGTGTGTGCAGATGAAGATCATGTGCACTCAGGATTCGTTCAGAGTCGCCGTAAACAACATCCCACTGTTTGAGTTCAAACATCGCATCAGAGAGTTGAACCAGATCGACAGGATCAACATCCTGCACGACGTCGTCCTCACCTACGTCAACGTGGAGACGCTTCCGTAGAAACTCACCTGTACACACACGGTGTCGACACCTCAAGGAGGCAAATCAAGGAAACACACACACACACACACTGTCTTTAAGAGTGGTGGTTGTGTGTAACATTAATCTATCTTTTACATATATCCCTTATTTAAAGCTTTTTTCTTTAGAGTAGAGATGTGTCTGTTTCTGTAATGTATAATAATTAAAGTTGCACTAACTTATTATTGATAGAGCACCTTCAGCATAATGAGCATTTTCTTAACTGTTGTGATTCTTAAATAAAATAATCAGTCATGAAGCTGGTGACGTGTTCAGTTTTTATATTTACAAGTTTAAAAATAGTCTGAGATAAAAAAAAAAAAAAAAACTGCTGCACAAAATGTGTTAGTGATACAGAGAAAAGAAAGTGGAATAACAAAACCTTAACATACTGAATATTAGTCTGGTATGAAGTCACCTTTACAGGGAATTTATACATTATTTAGATACTATATTTGGGTATTTTACGATGTGTGTCTGACTATTTCAAGGAGGAATAACTTCAGTGTATAAAAACGAAAATATGAAGCACTTTCATCATGTAAGAAAACTTAACCCTCCGGTTGTCTTCAGGTCAATTTGACCCAATTTTTAAAGTCATAACTTTTGTTTTTTTTTCATAGAATTGCTTTTAAATTACATGGATGGTTCAATGATATGCCCCTTGCACGTAAAATTAGTTATGACTCTTTTTTTATGTTGTTGCTTTTTTCTACTTAAAAAAGAGGTATACTTTTATGTGAATGAGGTCTATCATACCATGTAATACAAAAGTAATTGTTAAAAAAGTGTGAATATGTTGGAAACATCTTCGTAAAAAAGGAGAAACAAAAAAAATGGGGAAAATTATCACCTTGTAGACAACAGGAGGGTTTTAAAGAACTGAAAACTCTCCGAAGTTTCTGTAATGACACCTTTGAGTCTCTTTTTGGAGTCGAGTAAAACTGAGAGTAATGACTCTTGAGTTCTCCAGAGGATCATGCAATCACTATTTCAGGAAAAGAGGATTAACCAAATAATTGATTTTTACCAAAAAAAGTCTCAGTATATATTGCATTTTACCCTAAATGTGTCTTATTTTGTTGTAATTGATATTTGCTCCACTTGAGGAATGGAGAACAAGACAAAAAAGAAACGTGTCATGGAAATAAGGCAACAGTTCAGAGCATCATTACCAACATTTATCACTTTAAGCTTCTACAAATATAAACATTTTCATTCAACAAAATAAACAAATCGCTCTGTGCAAATGAAGAAGCTGTGATTCACGGAGCTGCAGCTGCTGCGTCCTCAGGTCTTTGTGTCCAGTCTCCTCTCCACAGACTTGAGCAGCAGCTCGGCGTACTGCTCCAGCAGAGCCAGAGCTTTCTCCCCCTCCACCCCCTGGTCCAGGCGGAGACCCTCACCCAGGGGGGAGGAGGGGGAGGAGGAGGAGGCCTGAGCTGACAGAGAGTCCAGCTCTGCTTTGACAGAGAACAGACTCTCGGACAGGAGGCTCCTCATCTCCTGATGATCCTCACTGGGCTGATGGTTGCACTGAAGCACCTGGTTTCAATAAATAAAAAGGTCAATGACAAAAAGAGGGTCTAAAAATGTATTTTTAAAAAGTTCTTTGAAAATGGATAAAAACATATTTCTGAGTGAAGAATTATGTTTTCTAACAGATTTCAGTAGTTGACCAACATTTCAAAGTTTTTAGGTTCATTATTTTTTAGTATTTTTAATTTGAGCACCCAAAAATGTCAGGTGGCTCAACCAAATATATGAAAATATATTTATATGTTCCTGTTATTTTTTCTGTGTGAAATTATTGGCAAGTATCTCTCAAGTGTCTGTAGTTACTCATACATTTTCATTTTGTGTGTTTCATTTCTTTTATTTGTGAATAAGATAAATAATTTGATGTTAAAATAACATTTCACATTATTACATTGGTTGTACCACCTGACATGGAAATTGTTCCAGTCACCAATGAAGTGAAAAAAACCTTTTTTATCAGTATTTCAGAGAAATCTACAAACTTTAATATTACGCAAGTAGCAAAACTGATTAAATAAGTGACCAAAAACAGTGGTCAAAATAGCCAAAGTCAACGAAATGGCAATTAAGTTGGGGTTAAACTTGGAAAAAGTCTATTTGTTCCAAAAAAAATGGTCCAAAGAGGCAAAAAAAAAAAAGTGAAAAGTGACTAAAAAAACCCCAACAAAAATAAGCAAGAAAAATGTAAAGAAAGAAAAATTCATTAAGTAGCAAAATTAGTAAAAAAAAAAAAAAGGCAGTTTGTTGCAAAAAATGGTCCAAAGTGTCAAAAAATAGGGTAAAAAATGATTAAATACGTGACGAAAAACAGTGAAAAGAGGTTTAAATTGCAAGAATTAACAAAAAAGGCAAGAAAGTTGAGATTTACCTTGGGGAATAGGTCCGTTTGTTGCAAAAAATGGTCCAAAAGTAGCAAAAATATATGTGACAAAGTGACTTAAATTGACCAAAAAACAACAAAAAATAGCACCTTAAAAAATTGAGAGGAACCTTTGAAAAATTCATTAAGTAGCAAAAATAGTTTTTTTAAAAACAGAGTCAGTTTGTTGCAAGAAAAGGTTCAAAAGTGTTAAAAAATTGAGTCAAAAATTGGCACAAACAACAGAAAATGGCAAGAAAATTGGAAGTTTACCCGGAAAATTGCTAGTTTGTTGCAAAAATGGTCAAAAAGTGGCATAAAAGAAGTGAAAAGTGACTTAAATGGACAAAAAAGCAGTTAAAAATAGTCGTGCTAGTGGGTTATTCTGTTATTAATGTAACTGTTCATGTGTTACACTGTGTTTGTTTAAAAATATATAAGATAAGAACCTGGAAATAATCACACAAATCCGTCCTTGAGACTCTCTTTACCCTCCACATTTATCCTTTGTCTCATTTATACTCCAGAGACACACTCACACACACTCACACACACACTCACACACAGACTGACCTTGGTGTAGAGCATGACGGTTTTCCTCAGACTGCTGTGCAGCTCAGAAACAGCCTGACGACAAGTTTCCACAGTGATGGAGAGATCTGCAGACGGAGGGAGAGAAAGACTCTTTACTCCTGAAGTGGAGCACAGTGTGAGGCAAAGCAGCGTTCACACACTAACACACGTTATTAAGAGGAGAAGACACGCGGCGAACGTTGGAGAGCGTTAGAAGAAGAGAAACAGTGAAGTAAACGACAGGAAAACACAAACACACTCAAAGAGGCTGATACGAACAAACCCAGAGAGCAGAGAGGAGAGAAACTGAGGAAAAGGATTTCACAGTTTGTATCCTGCAGAAAAACACTGGAGCAGAAATCACTTAAAGCTCCGCTGTTTTCCAACAGAAACACGTTGCTGCTGCGGTGAAGTAACTGTCTATTAATGCAGAGGCAACAGGATGAGAACTGTTGAAAATGTATCTCAGCTTCACTTCTGTGAGAGTCATTCATCCACTGAGAGAGTGAGCAGAGAGATGGTGAACTTAACTTAACCCCGACTCAACTTCTCATCATTTTATGTCAGGAGTTGGCAACTTTTAACACTCATAGATCCATTTAGATCCAATTTTGACAAAAAAAAAGGAAACACCAGGCGCTGGCAATCCTGTTTACATCTGGAATGAAGATAAAACTGTATAAGGGTCAATGACGTGACGTCCCCTTTTTTTGTGTCTGAGTGTAATATTTCCTTCCATCATGAATTGAGTATTTCATCACATGTATTTCTTTATTCTATGAAACCTGTGTTATTTGAACACATCTTTAAACTATTAAAATATTACATGTTTTTTTGTGTTTTGGTTCCTCAAACCCCCAAAATGTCAGGTGGTGCAACCGTCCTGAC